>MJUU01054476.1:1295-16482 GCA_002080025.1 Modiolus philippinarum | reverse complement strand
CAGTTATTTCGGTATTTTTGTTATTTATTCCCACTGGGCCATTGCCTCTGCTGGTTGACTGTTAGTCCCGAGGGTATAGCTAGTACTTCGGTGGTGGCCCGAAAACTGATTTCATTTGGAAACTTACAATATCTAAATTTAACAGAATTTTGTTTAAAACTAAGGAGTATCTCAATCTTGCAGTGCTTTATCCTGAGCTGATTTTGGCTTTTCTATTCAGATATAAATATTGTTTTTTTTTTTGTTCTCTATTACCTTTCACATACTAGTAATTTGGTATATGGATTTCCAAATGTTTTGATTTATCTGCACTGAAGAGACATAAGTTGTCGAAATGCGCATAATGCAGAATCTAAATTTATAGTAATTTCGGTATTTTGCTATTTAAGCAGACAAATGGGTATTTAAATACCAAACCATGATATAATTCATGCAAGGTTAATAAACACCAAATACAGGTAAGAGTGTTCTGGCTATTTTTTTTTTTTTTTTTTTTTTTTTTTTTGCAATTTTAGAGTAACTATGTTGGTGTAAAGGTTCGTTTTATAGGATGTAGGAAGTTTATATTACTTAAAAATTGCTATAATTTATACTCGTTGTAAAGAAGATACAATGTTCTTTCATTCCATACATTATTTTTATGAATTTAAACTACTCATGAAAATCTGTTTAATCTGAAAGAAATTAAAAGCTTAAAAAATCATTATCACCATTTTTGCAGTAGAGGAGTGCAAATTTTGTATCCCCAGTCCATAAAAAATGCGTAAATTGGCTAAACGTATATTCATTGCAAACATGAATTAGGCTTTTATTTGATACCAAAGTTTTGTATATTACATTCATCTTTAGAAAATAAGGCACAAAAAGTTGAAACTTAAGTGGAAACGAAAATATAAAAATTTCGAGTTGTTTTTAGCCATGTATATTTTATTGCGTTTTTACACTTACTCTTTGATATTAAAGAATTTGGCATTTTTCTGTGGTAGCCCGAAATTTGAAATTACTGAAGTTCTTGTTTAAATTCAATACAAATAGCCCATGGGCTTGAATAAACTCCAATGCACTCCAAATTCTGCACGCAATCCATTTTTAAGTACGTTTACATCTATTTTCACAATAAAACATGTTAACACGAGCATGACCTACAAGTACTGGGGAACAGGGCCCATTTTAAGTCTATCTGCACTGAGGAGTATCCTCCCGCCTTCATATTTTGTCCTTAATGATGAATGAAAGGATATCGAGTAAATGCACATGAGACAAAGTCTCTACAAATACATTGTAAGTCGTTTCTTTTACGCTCTTTTCGTTATTTGTGATCTTAAGCGATTAAATACGCTTTGAAATGAAAAATTACCAAAGGTTCATAATATTAAACAGTTAATTTTGTTATGTTGCAAACGTGTTTCAAGGAGCAACCTCTCATCAGCATCATTAGAATCGAATAATATGGAAAGCTATAATCCAAAAGTAGTAAGAAAGAAGTGCTCGAAATGAAGCCTCGGTATTTTTAGAGGTTAGAATTTTGATAAAAATAGTAAATTTCTATAAAACGCATGGTAGGATTTCATATAAGACAAGTCTGACCACTTGGCTGTTGAATACTCTCGGAGACGTCTGGTCAACCAGCACTGGCATCGATGATACAAAATTACAAAGTTGCATAATAAAAAGTAAATTTTGCTATGCTGAATTTTGGTCCAAACTGTTGAAAAATAAGTTGTCGAAAAGGTCAGAATAATTATATAACAAACCAATATTAGTTTGTATTGAGATATAAATCAGAAAATATCACCCGTATAGACTGGTTTAGTTTGTTTTATAAGTCTCATTGAAAAAGAGTGGATTTTTTTCCAAGCACATAACTTTGATGCGTTCTGATATCCATTTTTGTCGTCGGATCTAAACAAAATGAGAAATATTTGTTCAGATCCTCTCATACGTTGTGTGTTTTGAGAAACTTGATAAAATTGACATTCTTTGAACTATAATTTTCAGACATTACTCTACTCCATTTAAGTTCATAAAGCTTTAATGTTTTCAGAGAAGACGATCTAAAATGTCTTCCTTAAAGGGGTCTATATTAAACCTACTTTAAACTAAGCTTCACGTCTGATATAAACATTTTAGCGATATCTGTAATGGACCTCTGTTAAAGACCTTCCATCTATTTCTACAGTTTCAAACTAATTTTGACTTATGTTAACGACCGTGTTTTGTTACATTTGCGGCCGTGTTTCTGTCATCGAATTAACGTAATATGTTCCTGTGTAGAGGATTTTTTTTTCACGAAAGAAGTTTAAAACACATAAATTTATATAAGGTCGAACGCAAGCGATGACAGACCTTATCCCATAAAATCTAATAAAAAGTTAAAGTACTTGGTTTTTTTTCTTTTATTATTTCATTATTATTATTATTATTATTATTATTATTATTTTCTTTGAAAAAATATAGAAAAATCTATTACTTATTTCCAGATTCTTAGGCAAATATGAAGAAACTTTTGTCGTCATGTTATATGGAACTACATCGGCAAACGAATACCAAGGCAAGAACGAGGAAAGGGGAAATTCTAAAATCAAAAATCCAAAATCACGGCAATTCACAGCAACACAAATTGCGACAGTATGACAAAGACATAAGAAATAATCAAAAATGAACAAAAACGCCACAAAACTAAAGCACTAGCAGTGTGAAGTCAACCTTCAGCTATCAAGTAATCGTAATTGTCTTCAATCGCATCAAGCTCTCATAGGGCGTTTCAGATGGTCTTTAAAAAGGCATTGCCTTCAATCGTCATTTTGCTTAAATATAGAGGCATCGTTTGCCTATTTTACGTCTTAAACGTTGGGCGAAAGAGGGCTTTTTCGTCGGGTCAACATTGAGTCAACATTGTACAAGCAGATTTGGCCAATCTTTACACCCACATGTTCGGTCAATGTTGTCCCTCTCTGCACTTGGAACCTTGGACTATTATAGTCAGTTATGTTGGAAAAACAAACAAATTATGTCTGAAATGACGATCTTTCAAAGATTTACTTACATTCCTCATTATTGCTCTGTTTTGGGAAATGTATGTTGGTACTGGATATGCACTGAAATATAAAATATACATTATGTCATTTATCTACATTTTGAATCTCATGGATGTATTTTTTTTAATAAGAAATTATACCAGGAACGCTGATTTTCTTCCACTATTTCATAAGAAAAAAATGTTCAAAATGAGAGTGAAAATTGTTTTTCTGCAATGATTATTTCATTTTAAAACACTTTGAATGAAAACGTTTTAAAGTTTTCTTATTGAACCAAACAAAATCTGTCCTTGCTATATTGACAGTCTAAATGTACAACCGTTGCTGTAAAACAATATACTCAATTATTCTACCAAGCATTTCGATAGATCTCCCCCTCCCCCTGAAAGGTGCACAAGAAAAGAAAGAGGTCTCAAGAGTTTGCATAGCGCATGTTGAACATGGATTACACAGAGAGGTGAATGGCATTTCTAATAGGGTCCAATGTAAATCTATATTCCCTGTCGGAGACCACCTTGGATTTTTTCCCGACAATTTGAAAAGGCCATCTTTTGAGATCAACTGTAGTTCCAATTAAATAAGTGGTTTCAGAGACATAATTCTTTGAACGGAATCCAATATAAACTATATTCCCCTGTTGGCAGTCTTGGTTAAAGTATGAATATGCAAGATACATTTTATGTAAGGGACCATCTAAGGATCATTGTGACTAACAGGAAAAAGAGGGGAAACGGGGAAAGTGTCAAAGAGACAACGACCCAAAGGGGAGTAATAACAACTCAAAGCCACCATAACATCTTCAATGAACGGTGAGGAAACCAAACAACTATCAGCAGGTCGGAATTGACCCCTAAATAAAGAGTAATCAAGTTCAGCGAAATAAACATCATCCTAGACTCCAATAGACATAAAGTGAACTAACTAGAAAACAGGCAAGACACACAAAGGCTTAATAAATTTCCTGACTTAGGACAGGCGCAAACCTGCTGCGGCTGGGTTAAACTAGTTTTATTGGGCCCAAACCTTCCCCCTATAGCCAATGTGATAAATAAGAAAACAATCGAAAACAGAAAATTCAGTTGGCAACATTTCTGAGTAAATTGTGAAAAATGAAACTGAAAGAACTAAATATACGGACATTAACATGAAATCACAAAAGACTACTAGCAGTTAACTGACATTCCAGCTCCAGACCCATTACCAACTGACAAATTAAGTAATGTACCCTCAGTATACAGCTTCCATCAAGATCCCTTCCTGTGAGGAGTCCATGCAATACTGATTTTAGAAATTTAGAATGTGTTTAGTTAAAATGCAAAGACCCTATAAAAAAATCAATGTTAATACCAAAGAAGGCCATACGTTATGACTTGACGACAACAGCGTTATTATAACCCTTATGAATTAGACGATTTAAAGTTTTTATAAGTTTGTTAGGCGAGTTTAAGTATTTTTTACTCTTATGTAAAATATTACCCTAATATAAGGGATGTGAAATGCCAGCCTTGATTAGATGTTTACGGGTTGCATTAGTTTAGTTTTGATTTGACTAGTAGTTTCTGAAAGGTCTTTAAATGTGTTTTCCATCGGATTCAATGTCAAACGCTGTTCCCCAATGGCGTCATCTTGATCAAGTACAGACCTGCCGATATCTGTTGGGAAGGGATTAAGTAAGAAACATAATTCTTTGAATGGAATCCAATATAAACTATATTCCCCTGTTGGCGATCTTGAGTAAAGTATGGATCTACAGGATACCTTTTCTGTGGGGTCATCTAAGGATCATTGTGACTAAGTTTGGTTCTAATTGGACTAGTAGTTTCTGAGAAGATCTTCAAATATCTTTTGCATAGGTTCCAATGCCAAGACTATGTTCCCCACTAGCAGCAATCTTGGATGAGATACGCACCTGCCAGATACAATTTTTAAAGGGCCACCAAAGGACTATGGTAACAAAGTTTGGTTCCAATTGGCATAGGTCGTTTCAGAAGAGAAGATCTTTGTATGATTTTTATGAAAAAAAAAGGAAATTGAGGTCAATGTCAAGGAGACAAGCAACTAAATCATCCATTAGAATTAGACAGATGTCATTTATTTTTCCTTGGCTACTTCTCTTGATCAAATGCAACCAGACATATCAATGAAAATCCGTTTTAACCAGTTTTGATTGATTTAATTGGCTTATCAATTTGCTTCTGGTGTACAGAAGCAGTGAAGGGAAATATAATAAAAATCTGTCAAGGCCTTGTGGGAAGAATATGGACTTTGGAAGATGTTTAAAACATTGCCTGAAGTTTTGTTGTATTTATAAAACTAATCTTTTCAAAAGAAAATTTACCTCGTCTACTTTTATAAACTTTTATAACCATGAAGCGAAAAGAGGTAATAAAATCATTCAAGGTATAGATATTGGACATTTTTCAAAAAGTCATTTCATATTATGAATACATTAGACTAAACAATTAAATTACGAATTTATATTGCTCGCAAATAGATTTTTTTTTGTCTCGAGATTTTGTGATTTAAACATTGTAAACAAAATACTGTAAACGTATTTATTTTTGTGGTTGATAATTTTTGCAGTTTTTTGAACTGCAACATGTTCGGGATATAAATTTTCGCGACGCGATTTTTATTTAAATTAGTACCTTCTGATTGTCTCTGAGATATTTGGGGTACTAATTTCTGCGATCTTTTTTCAACCGCGGAAAACATCGAAAATTACTACTTTACAGTAAATGAAAATTGGAATTTTATTAAAAATTGATGGTCTGGGAATCTTCAATATTCTTACTGCACTATTTATCATAATTTTCTGAAGAAAAGCTTTTTTCCATCATATCAGGAAAAAACATCCCCATTTTCTTTATTCAATATATCTTTCTCATATCAATAAATTTCTCCATTGATCGAATTTAATAGGCTATAATAGTTTTATTATTTTCCAAATTAACGAATTTTTATTGAGACTTGTGTTAATAAATCTCAATTCTATATATATGTTTGCTGATTCGATTTTTTTATTTTTTTATTTATTTTTATTTTTATTTATTTATTTTTTTTTTTTTTTTTTGCATCCATTTTTTCAAATAGATTCATGGAACTGAATATACGCCTGTTTTTTATATTTGAATTAGACATAACAATGATATTTAAGATATTTTGCAATTTATTAAAGAAACTTTTAATTAATAATAATCTATTTTTAGTCTGGGGTCAATACGTAAAGGCAATTTATAAAGTAGATTCGGCTTTTATCCCTTATATTTAATGAAAACGCAAAAGTGATCTATTTTTAGCAGAGGTCAATACGTAAAATCAATTGTTAGATTTATTGAAAACTCTAACAAATATACAAGATCATGTGACCACAATTGAACTAATCACTGGACTCTAAAAAATATATGAAAATAATAATGACAATTATTATTAGTCGTAGTATTACTATTTTAGAAGAATGTTGATGTGGTCAAAATAATGTTGTTAAAATTTATGTATGTGTATGAAAAGATTTAATATATTTTTACATATTTGATTAAATAGCTGACAAATCAAAACTACTTACGATTTTTCAGTCTATTAATTAGGATACATCTATGTAACACACTTAAACAACTGCAATCTGAAACAGAAAAAAATACATGAACACACAATCTCAATAAACCCGTTTTTGTATTTGCGTCCATCTGAGTTATTGTCTTAAGTTAGTTATATTAATTATTAATTTAATAAATTATCATTAATGTTTGTTGGAGATCAGGACAGTATACCAAGAATACCAAACTCAAACTCTACAATAGTTGTGTCCTGCCTGTATTTTATATGGGTCTGAATGTTGGAGGATGACAGAAAAAACCAACACAAACTGTCAACGTTCCACACGAGAAGTCTGAGGAGGATACTAAGAATAATTTGGCCGAATAAAATCAGTAACCAGGACCTCCTTAACAGATGCAAACAAGAGGACATTACCACAATAATAACAAAACGAAGTTGGAAATAGCTAGACCATGTCTTACGAAAAGATCAAAATGACATTTGTAAACTTGCCTTCTTCTGGACACCTGAGGGAAAACAAAAAAAGAGGAAGGCCTTAAATAACCTAGAGACGCACAGTGGAAGCTGAAACCAAAGAACATCATAAGACCTAGGGCACTTTACAGAAACTTGCCAATGATAGACAAGAATGGAGGAACTTTGTTGCTGCCCTAAACGCCAGTGGCGTTAAGGGCATTAAGTTAGTAAGTAATTAATGTTTGTCTTCAATGTTAATTCATCTTCAAGATGAAGAACAACAATAAAAGCGTTGTTCATTTGCTTGATTTTACCATGAATTTGTAGAGACTTTGTCTCTTTATCCTATCATTTACCATTGTATACATTTCATGAAAAACACCCAGTCTGGTATATTTGATTACCTGAAGTAAGCCAGGCACTGGGAGTCAGTACGTAGGAGAAACTGGTCGTCTAGGGTTTATATATACCAACACTACTCAGTCTATATCCATGATTGAAATATGAAAAAGAAAGGAAATGGGGGTAAATGTCAAGGAGAAAGTATATCAAAATTCAAACGCTAGAAATTGTAGAAGAATCCCCTGATCAATCAGAGAGAATTTCTAAGATCCAGAAGAGAATGGGAACTGTCTTAGAACAAAAAACTACATACAGCTTATCCATTGGGGTTAAATGACAACATCATGTGACGTGAAAACATTTCTCAGTGCGCTTCCATTGACATCATGTTTATTTCTTCTCTGAAATTACGCCATTGCAGGTCATATGGTCGAAGAGTAAATTATAATAGTAAACCTCGTATGTATTAAAGATCTATATACTGTTTTCAAAAACAATGGGCGCCATTGCTTGTTCACTAAGCTTTGTTCAATTCCTGTAACATAACTTTATAAAATCTCTTTGGAATGTGATGCTATCTTTAAAGTCCGCTGTGTGAATGTTCTACAATTATTGATGTATTTTGCTTTCATCGCTTTATCCGTGAATCGACAAACCCGATGAACACGTAAAACAATTTTTGAAAACTAAATTAAATATACTAATAAAGGAATTGATTATTGATATTGCAGGCACTTTTCGGGAGGACCTGGATATTGAAAAAATTGTACCCGTCACAGCAAAACTTTGGTATTTTGTTATTTGATAACCAGGACATGCCTGCCATTTCCTTTTCTTATAAAAACCCAACTAGTATGGTTTTTTTATTTATTTAATTACTCTTTTATTAAGAGTGGAGTCATTAAAAATGGAGAACGCAGATACACCTATTTAGTTATAGGAAAAACCTATATTTTGTTAAAAACTACACTGATTCAAACAAGAAGTACACTGAGACTGACGTAATTAATATGCTAGAATTTTTGATCGACAATAGTTTTGTCGAATTCGGAGGTCGTATTTTCCAACAGACAATAGGGATTCCTATGGGAACCAACTGTGCGCCGCTTTTAGCTGACCTTTTTCTTTACTCGTACGAGGCCAAGTTTTTACAAGGGCTTAATCAAAGAAAACAAAAACATTAAGCCCAGTCCTTAGATTTCAGCCTCCGCTACATAGACGTACTTTCTCTTAATTAAGCTAAATTTAAGAAGTATTTTCATCAGATCTATCTCAATCAGCTTGAGATTAAAGAAACAAATGAAACACCTACTTCAACTTTGTACCTAGATCTTTTATTGTATATTGACGAAGATGGACGTTTGAAATCTAAGCTATATGATTGTAATTTCCCAATTGTGAACTTTCCCTTTCTTAGCAGCAATATACCTACCTCTCCAGCCTATGGAGTGTACATTTCACAGTTGATTCGTTACTGTCAAGCGTGTAGTTTGTACACTGTTTTTTTAACAGAGCAAAAACACTGTCCCAAAAGCTGCTTAGTCAGGGATTTGATCAACCTATGTTAATTTCATCCCTCAAAAATATATGGCCGTCACCATAACATCATGTTGTGATTTCTATTTCTGTGCATTGTGTCTGTCTAACATATTGTTTGAAGTCTGGAGCCATTGTTTTCTGTGTTCTCGTTTTGGCAATGTCTTTGGACTTCGATTTTTGTGGATTTCCCTCCTTTGTTCCTTCGGTATTCTACTGCCGTTGTCTAGTACATGCGATGCTGATTTGGAGAAAAAACTACATCAGCAGCTGAGATTGTTCCACGTCGCAATATCGCTATGACCCTTGCGAACATATATTAACAGGGAATCCTAACCTCATTGTAGATAAGAGCCTCAATATCGCCCACTTTCAAAAATAAACTGGCAAGCATGCTTTGATATAATCAAAGACGCAGTGACTAATTAGTGTAAAAATGGTGCAAACATGCTCTAAATTTGTTTAAAGAAAAAAATATAACCAAGGTCACCAACAGAATAAACTTTTATGAAGATAATTATGTTGAGTCACCTTCTAAGCTGTCTATACATAGATTTCAAATCTATATTGAAGGATCTTGGTAAAAATATGTGTTTGTACCTGTTGAAAAGGCTTCCGACAAAGGAGATATCTTCTGAAAGAAATTCTACATCGATGTACAACAAAACGAATTTGACAAGTCAGACACTTTCAAACGTACCAATTGGGATGAAAAAACGTTGACCAAAAACATTATAAGGATACAGAATGCTTAAAGCTCCACGTAAAGATAACATCTTGCTTATCATGAACTGGGTTCCTAAGGTTCACAAAAATCCCTTCAAACATCGTTTTATTTCGGTATCTGGTAAGTGTTCTACTAATTATTTAACCATACATTTAACTAGTTCACTTACTTGTATAAAACAACGGCAGTAGAATACCGAAGGAACAAAGGGGTGAAATTCACAAAAATCGAAGTCCAAAGACAGGGCAAAAACGAGAACACAGAAAACAATGACGTTAGACACAAAACAATGACGCCAGACAGACACAAAGCACAGAACCAGAAACCACAACATTCAGAACAAAGGCACTCACAGTGTGAACTCCAGTGAAACTGAGAGTGACATCAGGTGCTCCGGA
The DNA here is from genome assembly GCA_002080025.1 of Modiolus philippinarum. Taxonomy (NCBI): domain Eukaryota; kingdom Metazoa; phylum Mollusca; class Bivalvia; order Mytilida; family Modiolidae; genus Modiolus; species Modiolus philippinarum. The sequence continues at coordinate 6,427 of MJUU01054476.1, read as the reverse complement.
AGGGTAAAAGAGTTATAAAATACTGTGAAAAAAACTTATCAAAACTCTGTTGTTAATTACTTTTTGTGTGAAAAATTCTGTTGAACAGGAGGTATATTGACGATATCCTTACAATTGACAATCCCCAGGATTAGATTATATGGACATCATTTCCCACAGGAACTGCAATTAAATAAAGCTAACAATGATTCCAAATACTGCCGTTTTCTGGATCTAACTATCATTATTGACTGTGGTAAAATAAAAACTAAAATATATGATAAAGGGGCTGATTTTGATTTCACTATTACTAATTTCCCTTTTCATGATGGCGACAATCCTCTATATCCATCCTACGGGGTGTTTATTTCTCAGCTGGTTCGATTCACACGAGTTTGTTCTACTCTTGACGATTTTATTGAACGCAACCTTATTATCACAGCCAAACTTTTACAACAGAAATACAGATTTCATAAGTTGTTTAATACATTTAATTTCTATAGTAGATATGAACATTTGATATCTAAATATGGCTTTACTCGCAAATAGCTTATTACTAAGGATGTTTCTAATCCTCGGTTTTACAAAAATGTTTAAAATGTCAGAACTTGATTAAAAAATCCAGAAAAGCTGGGACGTTACTAACATTCTTTACATAATAGGGGATATCGACAAGATATTCTGCTTTCATCAGTTAAATTAGCTTTGATATCTAGTGACCTGGACATTTTAAACACATACTGGCCTCTCACTGATGCTGAAATGAGGGTAATAACAAAACTACCGAACAGTGTTGTCAAAAGCCGAAGTCCATGTAATAAAAAGGCAAATCAGGTGGAGACATTGATGGCAAAATATTGACTAAAAATTTATGATGATTCTTGACCAAACATTTCTGTAGTGCGACAGTGTTCTACCAGCATATTAGGATCCTTTAGTAAGCGGCAGATTAGCGTTGGGCGCCTCTTGACCCAACTTACAAAATTACGAATTGTTTTTCTGTCTTTCCTAGATTGTGGTCATTGAGTTAGAAGTCTACATGTACCTGTATTGGGTTTATTCGTATGTTTATAATACTATAGGAAAACGGGACAGATAAAGGGGGAGGTTTATGTACCCATAAACCGGTTTGACCCTACCGCTGGCTTTTGCTAGTGCCGGCACCAAGCCTGACTGTCTCGAGTTCCTATCGTTGTTTACGTTTGTCTTTTGTCTTATTTGTGTTTTTCATGTGTTTTTCAATTACAAATTGTAGCATGTAATTGTACTTTTCGTAATTGCATAGCGTATTTCTGGCTCTTTTAGCCACATGTAAATATTGATGAATTCTTATTTTACTTATTAACCCTACAGTGAACGGACAAATAATAACATTCATGGTACATATATGGTGTATTTTCCACAAAAAAGTCATTTTATATGCTTTTGAATATATGATCAAATTATGAACTAATATTGCTAGGGGCGCGCGCAAATAATAAGGTTTTGTCTTAAGACTCTTCGATTTTTTATATGCTATGCAAAATGAATGAAACTGGGATCTGTGAAAAAATTATGATTATTTAACCTTCACTATCCTGACTTCACATTTTATGGTTTTCTCATAAATTTTTGACCGACCATACAAAGAAAAAATACCTATATGTATCAAAAATCAAATAGTAATCAATATCATCAAGTAATAGCGGAAAAATAATATATCGAAATTTCTCAAAATATTTTTTTTATAATAATACTAATGATAATTAGAGTAATAATAATCATCATCATTATCTCATATTATTACTTGTGCACTGTGATTGATTCATTTGACGTCACATAGCATTCTGTAAATATGGTGTAAACCTGGTATTTCCATAAATACTACGTGACGTCCTTTATTTTGAAACGTCATGTTTATAACATATTTTATAAGCTAACACATTGAAAGTTTTGAGCTAATTATAACAAGATTAATGTCTTAAAATAATAAAACAACTATAGCATGACAAATACTATCAATATATAGATTTAAAGACCTGATTAGAGTGTATTGACCTCGGACTGCCTCCTCGATCAATATGCTCTAGTAAGGTCTATAATCCATGTAATGACCTCACTGCCATTCTTTATTTGTTTATTGCATGTATTATCATTAATAATATTATTATATTTGTACTTTTATTTCTATGTATAAAGTAAAGAAACATTCCTGCTCAATAAAACATCATATCGCACAATTGATCATGATAAATCATCATATTGCACACTTGCTTTGATTGACATTTCTAGGCCACACCTCTTTTACACCCATAATAGATATACCACACCCCTGATGTTTGTCACCAGTGACTTAAGCCATGTCAATCAAATATAATAAAACAATTATGGCACTTCTATACTTGATCAATACGGGGTTTAACGGAGCGCAAAAGATAATATTGAACTCGGGATAAACCCTCGTTCAATATTACTTTATTGCTCCGTTAAATCCCATATTGATCTCGTGGAAGTGCCATAATTGTATATTATTTTTTGTTTTACAGTATCTGATATCTTCCTTCCGGTTATATATGTGTGTTTAAGGTAGTTCGGGGGCCTAAAAACAAAACGATAGAGTTTTCTTATTTTTCTGTGACTGAAAGTTTAATTAATTCACTTCAAAATTTTAGTAAAAAATCAATAGGTTACCGATTTCGTTTTTCCGGGAAAAGCTTCCGAAAATAGCAAGCTTTTGACTTTTTTAATATAGTCTATATAGTGAGAAAATACAATTTTAGAAATATTTATATGAATAAAACGATAGATTTTGGTGAAAATGTAGTATAAAGTATGTTAAATAAATCTCTTTGGAAATATCAAATAAAAAATAGGGGTCACCGATCATATTTTTGACAAAATCATGAAAATGTGATTTTTCCCTTATTATTTCTTTAGAATTATCTCCCTTTAATAAAATAAGAATTTTTCAAAAACTGACATATTTTGTAAACTGGCAGCATAACTTTTGCTTATTTCATTTTATTTATCCTCAATAAACTATTTAAAATCATTTTGCCAACATTTTAATGGTAAATTCAAATTTTCATCAGATGCGCGAGATGGATGCGCAGTTTTAGACACCCGAGCCACCTTAAAACATTTAGAATTATTTTTACACATTAAAATAAATAGGTAACAAACCAATATTACTTACTATATTTCAGCTTATTACAGGGGATTGTCATATGTTTCATTCTTCAACATCAGCTATCTGAATCTGAGAAAAATTATATAAAAAGTAAAAATTTACTTTCTTGATAGTCGGGTTATTGGATGTGGGTTGTTTCCATTGATTTATTCACTTTTTTTACTTTTTTGGACCAATTATAGCTTACTGTATGGTGTGAGGTTCCTCACTATGTTGACGACCGTACAATGACACCTCGATGCTTTGTTTTGGGTCGTTGGAAATGGGATATTGTCCCTTTGACATTTGCACCATTTCCTTACTTTTTCATATGAATATATATATATAATCTAAATACACCTGCATAGTAGAATATGTTTTCATTGGCTTCTAGCTGAGTGATTTACGCAATTTACAATAATAAGTTATCATTAATGTCTGTAAAACGTCTTTCTGGCATAATTAGCCCCACTCAAGTATATTGACGTATACTGCACACTGTGATTTTCGAAATATTTTTGCAAAATAGTGTCAAGAAAAATATCTTTATCCATCATAATATCATAATATCAATATTAATATTGTCTTATAAGCTGCAATATCTACAAGTAGTTCTACATATTGTATTAGAAAAAAATCTAATCAATCAAAGTTTCCAAAATACATCACCATTTATTTTTTGTTTTAATTTTATTTTATTTATTTTGTGTGGTTGTGTGTTTGTGTTTTGTTTTAGGTTTTTTTAGTTTCCTTTTCTTTTTGGTTTGTTTTGTTAATGATAGCAATTATAATAATGATAATAATAATAATTTTGATAAAAATAATAATTTTGATAAAAATAACCAATAATAGTTGTAGCAATATTACTGTCTTTAGGTCAAAAATAATCTTCAAAAAAATAAATAAATGAATAGCACTATTTTTCAGACATTAAGATGAAAAAGGTAAAAAACCAATATTTCTTACTATAGTTCAGCCTATTATTGAGGTATGTCCTATGTTTCATTCTTCAACAGCAGGAATCTGAATCTGAGAAAAATTACATGAATATATAGTCTGAATATACCTGTATAGTAGAATGTGTTTTCATTGGCTTCAATCTGAGTACTTGACGCAATTTATAAGTTATCATTAATGTCCATATAATGTCTTTATGGCGTTATTAGCCCCACCCCTGTAACGATGTATACTGTACATAATTATTTTCAAAATGTTTTTGCCCCATCATGTCAACAAAAAAAATTCTTATGCATCAGGATATCATCATTGATTTTATCTACAATTAGTTCTATGTCTTTTATTGGAAAAAATCCATTCCAGCAAAGTTTTTCAAATGCATCCCTATTTTTGTTATGAGAGCAATATTATTTATTAAAATAATAATAATAATAATAATAATAATAATAATAATAATGAAAATAACCATAATTAAAAAGTCAATTGTTCAGAGAACAATTGCAAGGTCTTTCACTCACCAGTTTTCACCATGATCACATGTTTGAGTTTGATTTTGTTGTCTATTTCAGTTCAAAATGTATTGTAAACAAAAGTTCTGATCTTTATTAGTCTTTTGCTCAACGGTTGCTAAGGACTTTTTCGAAAAATTAGCTTGTTGCTAAGGACAGGAAAGTCACTTCCGGTTGGCAATGTCATCCATTTCCTCTTTACAACATTACGAAACTTTTTGCCTATGGTTGCTAAGGACTTTTATGGCAAATAACGTTGTTGCTAAGGACCTTGACCTTTGACCTTGATCCCATTTTGTCGGCAATATTGAGCTGAACAATTTATGTTCTTGTAGTTTCTTTGTATCTTTAATAGTTTTTGAGATATAGGCAAAAAACTCTAAAATCGGACCCCGAAAAATGGTTTTTGGGCCATAGGTCCAAAATGAATGGTCCAATCATTTTGGACCCCCAGTGTCAAATGTAGACCTCAATGAGACAAACATTCTCTCAATTACATTTGATCATCTATCTCTTACAGTTTACGAGTTAAAGCGATA
>MJUU01054472.1:0-24518 GCA_002080025.1 Modiolus philippinarum | reverse complement strand
ACAAACGAAGATTTTACTCCTTCAAAAAATATTGAAGAGCCTATAGAGGGGGTAGCAGAAAGCAATACAAATGAAAATACAATCAAAGTACCTGATCACATTCAAGACAAAACCAAGTCTGTAATTACAGAAGACAGCACGGACAAGGAAACAGACGAAGAATGTAAAGCAAACCTGGAAAAGGACACAGATAGAACAACAGATAACAATACAAACGTATATACCACCACAGAAACCACTGATGTGGTCGACACCAAATTAGGAACAGGAGATATCAGCAAAGACTGTGATGCACCAGATAATACTGTTGGAAGCGACACAGTACCAAACAATACAAAACAACCATCTTCCCGTAAGGGTCGGCATATTCAAAATTCATAGCTTTTGTGAGTACATGAAGGGAAATAATTATGTTATTAATGTTTATTTATGTTAATATATTAAGGCAGTATTTTCATAATCGGACAGAAAAAAATCCGATTTACCATTAATTTTAAGTCTTCATTAACTTTTCATTTTACACATTGAAGGTTGGACCTGTACTTTGTGTTTTAGTCCAAATCATATCCGATTCAACATTTTTGCAGATACAACATTAAATTTTATGTCCGAATTGTCGTACCATAATACGTCCACGATACAATTCGAAAGTATTAGAATCGTTGCATGGTTTTATAATTGTGATGGTCGACCTGGAATAGCCAAAACCCCTGATGAATTTCTATTTTAAACCTTTAATTCCAATATGGCTTCCTGTATTAGCTTTGTAAATAGAGTCATGTTATAATACCAATATAACACTCTTAGCACATGCGCAAAAGATGCATAGTTTCTGTTGCATATTTTGAATCTATTTTTCATTTTAACTGTCAAAATCATCTACCATCCACTAACAACTTTTTTAATTTAATTTGTTTCCGAAATTCATTATGGAATTTTTTTACTTGAAAAGGCAATGTTCGGAACAAACTTTAATTTTCCTACTTGTGACGTCACAAATAACATCGTAATGTCCGGTCCGTAAGCGGCGTCGGTTGGAAAGTTTGAATGGAGATTAATAGGACTTGGGGCATTTTGTACAGTTAAATAAGCAATTTCATCAAACGAAAGTAAGTTTTTGTTGTATTTGTGGAAAGTTTTTTGTCCGTGTATTTGTTTATCAAAATCAAAATGTTACGGAACCATTAGATAGTCGCTGCTCGCTTCGGGTATAAAATGGGTGAAATTTCCATATCAGAATCGAAATAAATCATACCCGCCAAATACTATATTGTCATTTTAACATGGGCTTTCGTTGTTTTTGCATATTTTACCCCTCGCTAACGCTCGGGATAAAATATTTGCAAAAACAACTCAAGCCCATGTTATAATGACATTATAGTATGGCGGCCATGTTTTATTTCTTAAATAAACCATTTGTTACGTTCCACTATAACGTTGATAGAGATTTTAGAAATGATTTGTATGATAAGTAGATGTAGATTTACTGCAGTAATGAAAAAAATTTCAATGTAGTCAAAATAAAAACATTTACAGAGAATCAAAAGATTTGAAAAGCTGACAGATGAAAAGCTCCTGGTCTACTAATACCCTAATAATGCCATGATCTTTTGTAAGACCAGAATCAAAGTACTGGTTTACTACACGGATTCAGTTGAATTAATTATTTAAAATGTTGGAATTTGTTTAATGTCTTGCAATAGATACATAATTTGCTTTTGAATAAAAGTATTTATTATCTTATACAATCAGGTGACCTTTGTCACAGAAAATCTCAAGGATATTAGTGATTATTTTTTAAAATTTGTTTTGTTCAGATTCTTACATTGTATCATTGTATATTTTATCCTTTGAACAAGTATATATATTTTAATTTTTTTGCTTGTACATTCCTTATTGTTTTAGAAACCAATATTTATTTAATCAGAAATTTACAAAGACTTATTTTATTTTGAAGAATTGTATAGATTTCTTTTATTTTATGCTTGCAATAGATACATAATTTTATGTCTATATATTTATAAAAATTCATAAATTTTAATCAAACAAGGGTAATAAAACTTTAACGACTGTGTTATTTTAGCTTTTATTCATTGTACATGAACCTACAGACGTTATAATTATGTCAGGAGGAATAAAGCTTGTCTGGAAAAACTCGCTTTTTCTGAAATATATGATAATGTTACCTTAGTGTTATTCCTTCTGATGAAGAAAAGACAATTATTGAATTAATTAATCCGGATTTATTTATTCTAATTGTTTTTATACTGTTTATTTCTAAACTAAAATAAAATGTTCTGTCTTGTGTCAAAACATGGATTCCAAATACATCATATGATTTCATTTAAAACATTTTATAAACATTTTATAATGTAGGCACAATTGTCTTTAATTTCATACAAACAAAGCATACACATTGTGTGTCCTTGTCTGTTTTCTAGTTAGTTCACTTTATGTCTATGGGAGTCTAGCTAGGATGATGTTTATTTCGCTGAACTTGATTACTCTTTAATTAGGGGCCAACTCCGACCTGCCGTTGGGTGTGGGGTTTCCTCACCATTCATTGAAGATCTTATGGTGGCTTTGAGTTGTTATTACTCCCCTTTGGGTCGTTGTCTCTTTGACACATTCCCCGTTTCCCTTCTTTTTCTTACATTAAGCATTGTTCCATTGTTCCATTACTTGTTCTACCACAAATTTGTAGAGACTTTGTCTAATGCGCAATTACTCCATATCCATATTTTTCACTTGAAGCTATAAACTGTGTAGCTCAGGTGGTCCAAAAAAGCTATGTGAAAAAGTGAAAAAAAACATGGGTGATATCAGGTGCACTGCTTCTTATAAGACACCTGTACGAACCTGTTCGATATTGAAAATGTCAATCCGGTAGTTAATGGTGAATGAAAGGATATTGAGTAAATGCACACGAGACAAATTCTCTACAAATACATGGTTTAATAAGCAAAGGCACAGCGCTTTTATTGTTGTTCTTCATCTTGAAGTCACCATGAGGCCTTCAACAATGAGCTTTGCTCATACCGCATAGTTAGTTCAAGAATTCTGTGCTAATTGTCGAACAACGCTACATCCATGTCTTTACTGGTCATGGATGCGGGATTGTCAACAAACATTAATTAAACTGGCAAAGTGTTCTTACAATCACTGTCATCCGTTTCCCGACAAAAGCACTAGTGTCTTAAGCTAGTGGACGATTACAACATTTAGACAAACACAGGGCACTCATCAAGTCGATTGTAAGAAGACTTGGCATTATAAAATATTTAGACGTGGACACTTTAAACAGATGGTCTGAATTACATTTCGAAATAACGAAAAATAAATACCAAACTTTGAAAGTATAATTGTATATTATATTCATATGAGAAGTTCTCTCACGAACAAGTACACCATAACTGAAATATATAGAGAGCATACATCTCTCGCGCGGGGAATCTTTATACGGACTCCACTTAAGTCAAATCTAGTAGAAGAAAAACATTTTTTACTTGGAAAGAAAGGGTTTTTTGTCATCTTGGAAAGAGATATCAAACAGCGGTCCAAAAGATCTTAATTTCGGCCGTAAAGCTTCTTTAGTGATGGCTTGAGCCTTCAAGTTATGGGTAACACACCCTTGTCTTAGTAACCTATTTGTTAGAAATCGTGCTCTAATAAAGTAGTCAGTGTATCGACAGCATCCTTGAGTAAAGAAGGAGTTGGGAGATGTAAACTATATATGCTAACACTGCTGGAATGTTGACATTGCTACAAAGAAACGGGAAGTTAACCATTGGAAAATTGAAGTAATCGCGTTTGTCATATAGCATAATTTGTAGTGTACACCTGTTGTCAATTTCAAGATGAAGGCCAAGTGAAAGTGTCTGTAGTGACCTAAATTTCAAGTTCTTTTGGACAGATAGAAAATTACCAAAGCGAGGATTGTTCAGTGACAAAATATCTAATATGCTAGAGTGGGAATTTTGAATTTTGTGTTGCCTGTAAACTGCCATGATAATGGACTTTTGAATCCATGCAGATTTTCCTCTTTTATATCTGTTTACTTTAGTATTTGCTTGCCGATGTATTGCCAGTTGCACATTAAATTTTTGACAATAACAACAACTTAAATAATGTTTTTCCCATTACTTTTTGCAATATTTCATTGCAATATTTCATAGTCTCGTGTATATTTACATGGGCTTGAAAAATCAAAATAGATGAGGTTTCTATTTCATATATAAGTCTCGTGTATATTTACATTGGCTTGAAAAATCAAAATAGATGAGGTTTCTATTTCATATATAAGTCTCGTGTATATTTACATTGGCTTGAAAAATCAAAATAGATGAGGTCTCCGATTAGAATTAGTAAACAATAACCATACTCGGTTAATTCATATTTAATTTCATATATTTAACATCAACAATTCTGGTTCAATATTTTCGTAATACAACTATTGAATGTACTCGCACAGAAAATAAAGTGAAAGAAATGTGATAGTATCAAACTATGTAAAAATACTTAATATTGAATTTTTTTGGTCATTTCTATTTCAAGGGAATAACTTTTCCCTATAATTATCCACCTATTTCATTCAAGAAGCTTTTTTGACCCAACATCAGAAAAAAGTACTGTATATATATTTCTCAACTGGGACAAAGTCCAAACCTAGATCCTGTTAATTGATCCGTTTCAATAAACTTAGCTTCCTTTCGCATGTGCACTTGAATTAATACGAAAGCGTCCAAAATCTTTAAGACAGACACAAAGTGATGTTAAATGGTATCAATAACAAAGTACCAAAGTTACTGTAAATTTATTTTTTTAAGTAATGTCCATTTTGACAACTTATGTCTCATCTATAGACTATATGCAACAATTCTACGTCGAAAATAAATTCCTTAATCCCAATTTTGTTTAAACATTGTTGATTCATAGAAAATTAAGAAAAAAAATATCTGATTTGGAAAATACGGGTCAAGGTGATATAATTCTTGCATGGATGTTGCTTACTACTAAAGATGTAACCACATACCAGTCATTACCTGTCTATGGCATGTAGGTGATCGGATATGGTGCAAAGAAAAAAGTTGATCGAAAAACTAAATCCAACTAATGGCAGTATAGAGAAAAATTGGAATTATTTTTCAAATTAAACTTGGGATACAATAATTAAGTTATACTGAGTGTAGTTTCAATATTTCATTGATATTGAATATGATTTGACAAAGTTATTGTAGTTCGAAAAAAGTAAGTGAGAATCAAACCATCACAGTTTAACATTTGCGTTAATCAAATGTAAACGACAACAACGCCGCCGAAAACGACAGAATGTATAGTCGCTATGTCTCGCCTTCGCTACATTCGTCGCAAATGAGACAAAAATCATTCCTGTACCAATCTTACACTACTTTTCCTTTTTATGCTTTGTCTAGTTAATTCTTACACATTCAACACTATTCCATCATTAGTGTACCTATATATTGTTAAAAGAGCAAGTTATGTATTTAGACCAATATGCCCTGTTATACTTAAAACATTTAAAGGATATTTTTAATAGAAAAATATCAGGACAATAAGCCAACAAGATAAAAGAATTATAGCAATGAACATCATAACATGGTGTAATTCCTACAAATAACAACAATGCAGATTACATATAAATATCAACTGTTCACACATGTCATACATGTTTAGCCATAACAAAAACAAAAAAAAATATATCAACATATATCTAAAATAATGAAAACAACCATAGTAAAATGTTTAAATGAACGAGATCAAACCTGTTGACAGAATAATGCAGTTTCCTGTGTAATACCCCAATATGAAATGAAAGTAAGAATTAAACAAATTTCTAAATAAGTCCTTCTTTTTCCATTAGGATAGATCGTACTTCCATTAGTGCATAGCCAAGTAAATTCTTTCCTCTCCATGTCTTTTCATTCCATGCTTTAGGGTTGCTGGGTGACATACCAATACCCCACAAACAATCCCTGGGACTACTCTCTGCCATGATTTTAGGATAGGTGTCGAATAACTGTTTCTTCAAGTGAGGATTCTGTGAAAACTGGAATTACAAATATTTTCTTGAAAACAAATAAATGTTCAAAGTAAGACAAAATATACAGAAATAAAAAATAAAAATACGAGTTGAAGATAGACTACCCTGCTGTTTTTACTTGTTGTCCAGGTATATTTTACCTATCATCCTATCAACAAAGAAGAAGTTGATGATTGACAGACCTAGAAAAGCTTCAGACCAAATGTTGGAATCACAACTGCATACACAAGCCATGTATGTGTTTCATAAAATCATTATTATATACGCAAGCTAACGATTCTTTGACAAAAAATTCCGGACGTACAGGTCGACGGACGGAGGATCATGTCTAAAACTTGCTGCCCCTGTTGTGTAGGCGGCGTGGGTATTCAGTTTATACGTTTATGATTAAAAAAAATCTTGTCATTCCCATTTTGAACAGCTGTGAGTCCTTGACAGTGGTTTTTGCAAATTTTAATAAACTGTTGTAAAATATTACATGTACACTATGAGGCCAGCTTACTTACATTCAATACCCCATTTTCATTTTTTTGTTGTTCTTTCGATAAATGAATCAAAGTGCCTTTGGCATTGACGAAAAGGAATAAATAAGAGCTATGGTTTGCGTAGAATCTCTGGCGGTAAGAATACCGTGTCCTTGCAGGGCGATAAGTGATTAGTTTTAAACAAAAGAAATGGAACTCTTCATTAAACGAAACAAAAAAGGTCTACTTAGATTTGTTTTCCGTAGTTACAAATTCCAAAAAGTTGTTTCTACTTAGAAAATTTAATGATTTTTTAAATCGTGTATTTCATTAAGGTATAGAAATAATGTAAATGTTTGCCGTTGGGTTGTCAAGTTTGTAATTAGTGCGTAAATTGCGGTTTAAGTGGACTGAAGTTGGTGTCTATCATTCTGGATGACACAAATATACATCTCCAGATTTTCTCCAAAATTGGCATACTGATTCATAAAGAATTGATCAATACGTGTGCAAAATTTCATTTCCGCCCTTCCACGCAAATTCCCAGAATAAAACCCCAAACTTAATGGAGTCTGCTACAATACTGGCTCTATTTTTAGAAATGGAATCGAATTTACCTATATACGTCATGATTACAACTTAGAGTCAGAGGCCCATTCAGGTAATCGTAATTTGATTTTTTGTCTATAGTTTGTTTTATTGGATTAAATGGAACAGTAAACATTCGACTATCGTTCCAAATAAATATTTAGATTCAGAAATCTCGATTTCGTACAATTTTATTATCATGGGGTACATTGATCCCTGTGAGTACCTCGGCAGTATTTATAAATAACATTTACCGCCAAATAATGAACACAATGGAAGATACCACCCTCAATTTCACCTTAGTTACGGGATGTCATTTTGGATCTTTGAAATATACATCTTTGAAATCAATTATTTCATATTTCCCTTTCAAGATTAATCCTTTGGCTATCTTTTAATACAGAAATTGTGTCCGCCCCCGGTAATTTTTTGCCTTTTAATAATATTTTATTGTCGCCAGGTTCATTTTAGTGTGGTCGCAGTGAAGTCAGTGAAGACATTTGACATCAAATATAAACAATTGAACGTGCAATAGCAGACCAATTGATATCTTTTATTTTGTAAATGTTTTTGTTTTACTAAATGCATCGTTCCTTTGTGATTTATATACCCGAACAAGCTTAATATCCAGCCGTTACTATGCACCATCAACAGACGGCGTGTTTCTAAAAGATGGCTGATGAAGTAGACGCCCACCTCATTAGCATGTTTAGAAGGGAGATAATTTCACACAATGACTTTTCGGACTGCTTGTATATGATGTAAATGAATATCTTTTGTTAAAATTACACAACATTGATTCCTATTTGTGAAAAAGTATGGATGTACCTAGTTTGGATCACAGGTAAGTGGTCGTCTGATTTGTATTAATAGGGATGCTGTCGAGGTGTGTTGCCATAGAAACCAGACGTCTTGCCGAAAATAGCATTTATGGCCACAGACCCCAATTAATTCCGTAGTGCTTTCTAACCAAAAGTCGGGTCAAATTTAAAAAATCGCATCATTTTTACCGATATGAAACTGTATGCTTGAAGTACACTGCAATCCCATTAAAATACTGAATTGTCAGAAAAATCGGCAACTGGTTTTAAGCAGAAATATTGACCCTTGAACTTAAGACACTTTGCAACTTCCTGTTCAAGAAATGTCAATTTTAAACGTTCAAAGGCATAATCCAGACACCCTTCAATGCGAAAATACTTATAAACATGAACATTTTGCACTAGAAAGTACAGAATTAAAATTTTAAAAATAGCACACGTTTTTATGATAGAGAATATATTCGTATACCACGAGGCAAGGGACGTAATTGTGATCTGTAGCCTATTAAATCCACATTTTTCTAACAAAATCGAAATAATTTTGAATAGATGTAGGCAAATGTATATCATGAAAGTCTGCAAATTTTTGTGTTGTTTACTACAGTAGAAAGAAAGTTATGGCCCTTTGAATGACCCCGCCCAACACTACTATTTGACCTTCTCATTAGATCTCATACATGAACAATACGGGAATTTTGAGTCGTGTTCACTCCGACAACATTTTTGTGTATTATACGAAAAAAAATCAATACATCAATACCTTGGGATGGAATCACTAATTAATGAACACTGTTGAGCCAATGGTGATTTATATTTAATCGATTTGTAGCGCTTCAGATTAATTGTTTTTCGTCAATTAAAATTTAGTTAAATAATTGTCATGCAGGACAAATAATAAGTACACTTCAATTTAATAAATAGTTTGTTTTTAGGTGGTATATATTTATATTCAATAGGACTGGATTCCGATTATACTTCTCACTGGTATTTGAGGAGATCGTTTCCGCCTTCAATTACACGAGAGTTCCTATCTCGAAAGTCCCGTATTGGCCATCTGTCTTTGAATGAAATAAAGAACAAAATATTTGTTAAAGTGTTTACATTGGAAAAATAGTCTTTTTCCACCAATAAAATGTTTCTCTGACTTCATTCGTAGCAGATTCTAAATACAATTAAAGTTTTTATTTTTTTTTTAATTTTAAATTTTCGTTTTAAATTCAACATTTTCGGCGATATCGCCCTCTTATGTTTATGAAAATGCACTTACATGACAATTTTTACGTACTAACTGCCAAAGATAGGCTCAAAATGTCAATTTGTGAGTTTTACATCCTCCTTCTCTTAGGCCACAAACCCCAATTAATTTCGTAGTGCTTTCTAACCAAAAGTCGGGTCAAATTTAAACAAGTGTGGACAGAAATTACGTCCCTACATGGTCACAAAATTGGTGTGAAAACTCAAACTGACTAAATCAGAAAACTAAACATGTTCCCTAGACTGTGAAATTAGGATAACTGACAAAAGCAATATAGCACACTGTCATGTATCACCTAAAACCAAAATGCCAAATATCAGTGACCTACCACTGATACATCTTGTTCACTAGACCATGAAAAAGCTTAGTAGCAGGCTGTCGTGTTCCATCTAAGACAAACCCACATACCAAATATTATTGACCTTACATTAAAAGATACTGGAAAACTTAACATGACCACTGGACCATGACATTGAGGTCACAGACAAAAGCCATAAAGCAGACTGTAATGTAATACCAAAGACCAACCTACATATCAAATATCACTGACTTACCAATTATAGTTACTGAGAAAATGGCGTAATCCCAAAAACTTAACATGCCCACTAGACCGTGAAGTTGAAGTCAAGGACAAATGCCATATGACAGAATGTCATGTACTACCCAAGACCAACCTACGTACCATATATCATTGACCTACCACTTATAGTTACTGAGAAAGTAAACTAAGCACAAAAACTTAACATGTTCATTGAACCGTGAAATTGAGGTCAAAGACAAAAGCCATATAACAGTCTGTCATGTAATACTCAAGATCAACTTATATACCAAATATCATTGACCTACTACCTATAGTCACTGAGAAAATGACCTAATAAAAAAACTTAGCATGCTCACTAGACCGTGAAATTGAGGTCAAGGACAAAAGCAATATGACAGACTGTCATGTACTACCTAAGACCAACCTATATTACATGTATCATCGACCTACCACTTATAGTTACTGAGAAACTAAACTAACCACAAAAACTTTACATGTTCATTAGACCATGAAATTGAGGTCACAGACATAAAAGCTGAATAGCAGACTGTCATGTACTACTCAAGACCAACCAATATACCAAATATCACTGACCTAGCACTTATAGTTACTGAGAAAATGACCTAATCACAAAAACTTAACATGCTCAATAGACCGTGAAATTGAGGTCAAGGATAAAATCAATATGACAGACTGCCATGCACTACCTAAGACCAATCTACATACCATATATCATTAACCTACCACTTATAGTTACTGAGAAACTAAACTAAGCACAAAAAGTTAACATGTTCATTGGACCGTGAAATTGAGGTTACAGACAAAAGCCGACTATAGCAGACTTTCATGTACTACTCAAGACCAACATATATACCAAATATCATTGACCTACCATTTTTAGGTACTGAGAAAACGACCTAATCACAAAAACTTAACATGAAAGTTTACGTCGCCGCCGCCGCCGCCATACTTTGTACACATATCTCTCGCTTTCCGCGACTATTGTCGCGGACGAGACAAAAATCGCATAATTTTAACCGATATGAAACTTTGTATCCCTTCAATGCGAAAATACTTACTATGAGGAGGCACAACCTGAAGATGCGAGCGGAGCTGACTACATGGGCACATGAATATCGAAGCAAACATAGAGAAAGGGGGGAATATAATATTCCAAAATCAAAAATGATAAAGAGGATACTAATACAAACAAAAATGAGTAAGAACGCCACAAATAAAACACTAACAGTAAGAACCGTACCCCTGTTAATACCGGAGGTATCATTAGAAGCTCTAAGTATGTGTTGGGTTCAGTTATACCACGAATGAAGTCCAGGGTTATCATAGTTTGGGGTAATAGAAAGGGCTCCACAGCTCTCCAAGAGTCTGGAGCTTCGAATGTCCTGCACTTTTGAACCAGGATGCCTAGTAAGCCTGGAGCCCTGGGCCGGAGCACTTGTGTTGTAGACTTAAGCCTCNGGGGGGGGGGGGGGTTTCGGGGGTCACTTCAGGTGGAATTGGGTATAGGCATGCTGCTGACATTTTGAAAACACCCCCTTTCATATAGTTCCCATAACAAAATATCGACCCATTCATATAGCAAATTTCAAAAGAAAAAAAAACTGTATAGTAAAAATGTGTTATTGGAGTAAGAAAACCATTAATTTCACAGCAGTAATATTCTTTAACATCAAATAATGATAAACATATTGCAAGGAGGTCTTGTGTACAGGTAAAGTGCAGAATTATTTATAGGTAAAGAGCAGAAATGTGTACATCGGCAGCTAAAAATGATAATTAGTCGATCTAGTGTCCTATGTTGGTGGACTGGATCTGGGACCTGAAGCAGTCCAGAGATCTTGGACTGCTTATGATGATGAGGAGATCTAGATACGTATGACATCACGGAAGAAGGACTTCTGGTAGATAAGTGAATAAGATTTTGCATATGGGACCATAACGATGATGTTGTTACCTCTAGATTGGATGGTTTGTACCAGGATCTGAGATGTTATGTCAACAACTGGTTCACTACACGATACATCTGATTTTTGTTCAGAGTAAAAATCCTTTGAATGTGTTCTCAAAATTGGTCTAATATCAAACTATGTTTACCTATGGCGGCCATCTTGAATGGAGTGCAGAGTGCAGACTATTTTGAAAAAGAATCGCCCAAGGAAAATTATGACCAAGTTTCGTTACTTGCAAATTGCAGGTGGTTTCATAGAGGAGTAGATTTTTAAATGAAAAGTTTAAGACGGAAGAACGAATGGACGCCAAGTGACGGCAAAAACTCACCCGGGCTATAGCAAGGTGAGCAAAAAATCGGGAAGTAAACTTTTGGAAAGTTGAAATTATCTCCCTTGTCGTAATGTTTTGTTCAGATATTCAGAGTTTTGAATCTTTATAAGTCCAAGCATTGTGACTGAAGATTGTTGATTATTGGCTATCTCTTTAATTGGTATACACGATGAAAGTGAGGCTCAATCCTGAACACCTGGAAAATTGATGATCGTGTACACTAATACCTCTAAATGTGTTGTTCTTTGTCTGAATTGCTACCAGTCTTGTAGACCTGCAAAGCATATTGTGGGCCCCTGTCTTTGCAGCTCCGCAAAACTACCGAATCTAGGCAAAATTCAACCTTTTTACAGAAGAAATCTCATGTATTTATTATCACTTTTTCTTGTGCTATATTCTTAAGCTATAGATAATGGAATGGGAGGAGGGATCCCGACTTAAAAACTTAAAAAAGAACTTAAAATCATTATGACGAAATTACTATTTTCGGTACATTTATTTCCTGAAATCACGGGCTTATTTCATAGAATTCCCGACTTTCCATGCTTAAAACTTTCAATCCCGACTTCCCGAAAAAGCCCCCCCCTTTCCCCCTAACTAATTATTACCTTCATTTATCTTATTATGCTGTAAATTTTATTCTGTGTATGTTGTAATTAGTATAATTGTATCTTGTTTTTAAGTAGGTGCCTTATAAATAGGCTTTGCCTGCTGTCTAATTCTGCTTAATATATATGAATAAAAATACCATTGCTCAAATTATATATATAAAGGACCGGAGGGACATGAAAAGGGTTGGCTACCAATTGTCTTTTCTTTCTCAACTAGTCATTCTATGAATTCGGCTTTGTATGAATAAAAGAATAAATTCGCAAAGGGTGGCGAAGTCCTCCTAAGTATTAAGTATTTGTTGGTTATCATCAATTAAAACTTTCAGCCCTTATTGTGGTAAAAGTGGCATTAAATTCAATTCTACAATGTTTTACAGATTTCTCATATTGTCGATTTTATGAAATTTTGATATCATGTACTTCTAACAATATGCTACTCAAAAATCTCAAAAACCACATAGGTCATGGAGTTCGTTTACGAGTAAATTATTGAAATATGCAACTTTTAACAAATTGCACATCGCTAACACCCATAAAGTCCGTCAAACTTGAAGGCACAAATTACCTTTTCTTCGTAAACAATGGGAATGACTTTGTGACGTTACATTTATCAACGTCATATTCCCGGAAAACTGCCTTCTGTTGTGTTTGCTATTATCTCCCCTGAAACTATTAGATATGCCCTAGAGACGTGATATGGCCCTTAAGGTAGATCGGTAGTCTTCCGCCATTTTGAATTTGTTATTTATGCTGTTTTGGTATTATCTAATTTTTAAATATACAAATATTTTTATTTGTAATGAATCAATCAATATCATATCCATAATGTAAAATGCAAAGGACCTACATGAACTTGATTTCACATGTCTTTATCTAATTAGATAAGGTATGGTAACTTGATAATTAAATAAATTGGAAGAGGATTTTTGAAAAAGGGAGATAATCTCATAAAAATATTTTACATAGATATCACTATGAAAATTCACATTTTATAAATTATATAGAAAACGAATTCGGTGACCCCCATTTTTCTTTATATTTTTTGAAAGTATGTTCAAAGAGCTAACACATGAGTAAAGTAGAAAGAAATCTATGGAATAGTTTTAAAGAAATCAACAATAAACCTGTTTTCCCTATATATTCATTAGAAATATTTGATTATTTTGATATCAGTTATTTTAAAAACAAGCACGGTGACCCCCCTTTTTTATTTTTTTATTTCAATGCTTATATAATAAGGAAACTTTCCTGTAAAAATAAACAAAATCTATGGAAAAAAATTTGGAGTACCCATCTACCTTAATTTACACACAAATTTCATACCCATTTATACAAGTATGGTGTAACTGCTTAGTCCTCTGATTAAGAAAACCTTCAATACCCGTCATCGAAATGCCGCTACGTTTTGCCAGCATAAACAACTGTCCTTTCAAGGTTCTGACCAAGTTTTGCTCCTAGAACAGTTGGATAAAAAGAGCAAAAAAATTTACAGCCACTCCCAACTTTCCGTACAACATTAATTTGTTGAACATTTTACATCGATCTTTTGCCTTTTTTAGATAAAAAAAAATCATCCTTATATTGATTTTATTCTTGCAATCGAGTGTACCAATCAGATACGGGGAAGGTTTCAACAGTAATTTTACAGCTTCTCCTTTGTGACGTCATAATCGACTGACATGACTGTGTAAAACGTCATATGTTGCCACAATAAGCTCCCTTTTCCTGACGTCATCTAGGTTTGTGTATTTCCTTAGATACGAAGTATGGAAAATGGGTCAAAGACTCAAATGGCCGGGTTGCGTTTTGTGGTTTTTGTTCCAAAGTCTGGAAAATTGAGAAAAAATTTACAAAATGATTCTAAAAAGTCAGGTGCACACCATCAAAATATATAGAAACATTCTCTAAAGTTTTAAAGATCTAGGTTGAAAACTGTAGGAGGAGTTGATTTCACAAAATAGGTACCTGCTGTAAAAAATGTGGATAAAAAATGACTAAGTTCCTAAGTCCAGAAAAGTGAGAATAAATTTCCGAAATGATTCCAAAAAGTCAAGTGCACATATTCAATATATATAAAAACATTCTGTAAAGTTAAAGATCTAGGTTGAAAACTGTAGGAGGAGTCGATTTCACAAAATAGGTACCCTCTGTTAAAATTGTTGATAAAAAAAATGACTAAGTTCCAAAGTCCAGAAAAGTGAGAAAAAATTTCCGAAATGATTCCAAACAGTCAGGTGCACATCTTCAATATATATAGAAACATTCTGTAAAGTTTTAAAGATCTGGGTTGAAAACTGTAGGAGGAGTCGATTTCACAAAATAGGTACCCTCTGTTAAAAATGTCGATAATCAAAGTGCAGTCTGCACTGAAAGGTGGTTGGCTTTGTCAGCAATGAATATATCATCATGAAGATTGTGATCTCAAATTCAGGGCAAAACTTAAAGTATCAATACTTGGGAACAATTAGAAAGGAAAACGTTTTTACAGCTCAAGTATTATTTGATGTAAAAAAATAAGTGAGAATCACATTGTGGATTATGGATTAACTGTACGAAGTTTAATGCTGATAATCTCAAGTTTGATTGAAAAGGGGGGGGTAAATATTTGATTTTCAGGAGGTCTGGGCGAATTGCCTAGAAAAAAATTATTTATTTTCATGAAAATCTAAAACAAATTAATATATATTTTCACCAAATGTCACATCCGATCATTTATTTGCAATTGCAAAACAAATTTATTCTTCAAAATTGAATTATTTATTTAAAGGACAAGAAGGATAAAAATATTTATTTTCACTGGCACCAAGATAAATTATTTATTTACAAAATCACCCAAGCCCCTGCTCCCCGAAATTCAAATGGTCGTCCCCTTAGTGTGACAAACAGCACGGTATTTTATCTGCGTCCAAACTCCTTTGGTGGAGGAATTGCAGATACTATGCACAGTTGTATTTCTTTATTCTCCCAGAAAAATAATTCTAAGTAATCACGAGGAAAGCGCTAACTAGTAGAAAGAATTGAAGCATCGCTTGGCATCAGCATGATCAGCGCCAGCGGTTTTACCAACCACTTCCAAATATATCCAAATCTCCAGTCACTGTCTGACATACTGTACATGAACTTTCTACGATATTCTTCTTGTAAATAACCACCATTCAACTCATAACGGCGGCGTTTTTCTCCTTGTGAATAAGTAAACCTCCATATTAGATCTTTTGGAACTTATCGGCATTTATCCTACATGACTGCTTAAAGTTCAAATTTTCCCGCTCTTTAAAGAAAAGTTCCGAATATATTATGCTTTTCGTAAATAAAGCCATTGTTCGCTTTTAAGGTTGAGGGTGCTATGTTATAGTGTGTTTTAAATTTTTTTAATGAGAAATCGCGTGTGTATAAGATATTTTTATTCTGTCATGTGCAGTGCTCCAACGCTGGAGGAACTTACAAGACAAGTAACAAGTAACAATTAAAACCAAACTATGGGCATGCGTGTACACTTGTAAACAAAACAGCGTGTTCGTCACATGGAAAGACAATAAATATACTTATACAGCGATATCAAAAATAGACAAACATTAGAATATCATTCATTCATTACATAAAGCAATTGTCGCATAGTTGATTATTTGCAAGAAACTGATAATATCAACAAGATTCGGCTGCAACAAAAATTAATACACAGCCGATTTACACAAATTATCTAAAGACGGTATGTTCATTACGCTGCAACAGAGTCCTTGTAATTATGTGGCAATACACGAGATCTATGAAATTGTTTCACCAAAAACTACGTTATTAGTGGGTATTTTGCTGTTTTGATCGCTTAAATAGCCATAGCTCATAGCAGTATATTATATAAAAAGCATTAGCTGTAGTGCATTCTTTGGAACCCGGTCTTCGCAATAAGGTGGCCAACTACCTTAAAAATGACTAAGTTCCTAAG
Source organism: Modiolus philippinarum (assembly GCA_002080025.1). Taxonomy (NCBI): domain Eukaryota; kingdom Metazoa; phylum Mollusca; class Bivalvia; order Mytilida; family Modiolidae; genus Modiolus; species Modiolus philippinarum. The sequence continues at coordinate 7,933 of MJUU01054472.1, read as the reverse complement.
TCCGGAAAAGTGAGAAAAAAATTCCAAAATGATTCCAAAAAGTCAGGTGCACATATTCAATATATGTAGAGTTTTAAAGATCTGGGTTGAAAACTGCAGGAGGAGTTGATTTCACAAAATAGGTACCCTCTGTTAAAAATGTCGATAAAAATGACTAAGTTCCTAAGTCCGGAATGGTGAGAAAAAATTTACGAAATGATTCCAAAAAGTCAGGTGCACATCTTCAATATATATAGAAACATTCTGAAAAGTTTTAAAGATCTGGGTTGAAAACTGCAGGAGGAGTTGATTTCACAAAATAGGTACCCTCTGTTAAAAATGTCGATAAAAATGACCAAGTTCCAAGTCCGGAAAAGTGAGAAAAAATTTCCGAAATGATTCCAAAAAGTAGGAGGAGTTATCCGGACAAATAATGTACCCTATATACAATATAATGCATAAAAATCACAAAGTTCAACAATGTGTAGTTTTCTGAAAAATGATCAAAAATCAAAATCCAAGTAGCATGCACATCTTTGATATGTGCAGAATCAACCAGCAAAATAAAAACTTCCTAGCTTAAAAACTGTAGGAGGAGTTATCCGGACAAATGGTGTACCCTATATGCAATATAATGCATAAAAATGACAAAGTTCAACAATGTGTAGTTTCCTGAAAAATTATAAAAAATCAAAATCCAAGTAGTATGCATATCTTTAATATGAACACAATCAACCTGCAAAATAAAAATTTCCTAGCTTAAAAACTGTTGGAGGAGTTATCTGGACAAATGGTATGCCCTATATGCAATATAATGCATAAAAATGACAAAGTTCAACAATGTGTAGTTTCCTGAAAAATAATCAAAAATCAAAATCAAAGTAGTATGCACATCTTTGATATGTGCACAATCAACCTGCAAGATAAAAACTTCCTAGCTTAAAAACTGTAGGAGGACTTATCCGGACAAATGGTGTACCCACATGATGACAGACGGACTGACGGACAGACGGACGGAATGACGGACCAGTCAAAAATATATACCTTCCGCAACTTCGTTGTGTGAGGTATAAATATGTTGTTTTTCTGCAATAATATTCTTTTTTTTTAAATAATCATTGTTTACAAAAAAAATTAAATGTTTATCTAAAAAAGGAAGTACTATCTAAACTAGAGCTGTCGCCGAATGGCAGCCAGGTATAGCCCCGCTTATTGAACCCTGAATCAATATGGCAAGTGTAAATTTAAGTGTGTGTGGACCCAATACAGTTGTGGACAGTACAAATGTGGACACAATACAATTATAGACAAAATGATATACCTCCCCCTTTTTTCTTAGAAGATTAAAGACGAATTATCTCCCCTTAAAAATTTCGGACAGCAACCATATTACTTCATGCACATCTTCAGCTGGTGTACTAAAATTGTGCAACATTTCATCAAAATCCAATCAGTGGTTTAGGAGAACATGCGCTGACAAGGTTCGTCCACCCCCTTTTTCCAGAAAATATTCAATGACAAATTATCTCCCCTTCAAAATTTCAGATAGCAACCATATTACTTCATGCACATCTTCAGGTGGTGTACTACAACTGTGTAACATATCATCAAAATCCAAGCAGCCGCTTAAGAGAACATGCGCTGACAAGGTTCGTCCGGCCCCCCTTTTCCAGAAAATATTCAAAGACGAATTATCTCCCCTTCGAAATTTCGGGCACCAACTTTATAACTTCATGCACATCTTCAGATGGTGTACTACAACTCTGTAACATTTCATTAAAATCCAAGCAGCCGTTTAGGAGAACATGCACTGACAAGGTTCGCCTCCCCCCTTTTTCCAGAAAATATTCTATAAGACAAATTATCTCCCCTTCAAAATATCAGATAGCAACTATATTACTTCATGCACATCTTCAGGTGGTGTACTACAAATGTGTAACATTTATCAAAATCCAAGCAGCCGTTTAGGAGAACATGCGCTGACAAGGTACATGGACGGACGGACGGACGGACAGACGGAAGGACGGACGGACAGACGGACGGACGGACAGGGTGATTCCTATATACCCTCCCAAACTTTGTTTGCGGGGGTATAATAACAAGTTTGAACACTAATAATAAATATTTCGACCGTACCTGCATGATTGAAAAATCACACTGGCAATATCTGAAAACTAAACATGCACACTAGACCATAAAATTGAGGTCACAGACATAAGTCATATGGAAGACTGTCATCTACTACCAAAGACCAAAGACCAACCAACAAATTATCATTGACATATAACTAATACTCATTGCGAAACTTAACAAGTTCACTAGACCATGAAATTGAGATCCCAAACAAAGCCATATAGCAGTCTGTCATATTCTTCAACAGTCCAATCCACATACTAAATATCATGGACTTATAATTATCAAAAACATTTACAGAGAAACCACGCCTGGGAAACTCGATGGTCTCAACTAAATTTTACTACTAGAAAGTTAATTAATACAAAGTGAAACTCTGTTTTTAACAAAAAAATCGAGAAATGTCACTCGATGTTAAACTGTTCAAAGATTTAAAATATAACTAAAACCGTACAAAAGTCTGCATTTTAAGACAGAAATCGTGTTTATTGTAGTCTGCCGCTTCGGGGTGATTCTAAAATCTGGACATAAAGCAAAAAACAAGAGTTGTCAGAAGACAACATAGCTCGCCGGGGATTACAGTGACCTCAATGCACAATAAATTTGAAATAATACATTATTGTAATTGTAATGTTTTAAAATTTCTAAATGTGACATAAGGAAGTCACATGCCGAATAGGAACTCCATTCCACTAAAAGAATAAGTTCTATATTAAGGGTTCAAGTTTTATTTTTTAAATTGCCATCAGGGCAATGTCACGGCGATGGACATTTGCGCAAAAAGGTAGGACATTTGCGCAAAAAAAACGAGGACAATTGCGCAAACGAAAAGGGGACATTTGCGCAAACGAAAAGTGGACATTTGCGCAAACGATAAATGATTTCTTTTCTAATAATTTTTACCCACTTGCGCAAATCTTTATTCAGCATATTTTTTTATTTATATGCCCTCTTCCATTGGCTTTAGCTGGACCTTTTCCGCTGCCCCCTGATCACCACTGGAAGGTTGAAGTAGGATTGTGAGTATAATATAATTCGTAGTTCGTCTCTCAAATATAAAGCACTAATTTTAAAACGTAGAACTAGCACTATTTACAGTTTAAAAATTCCTGTATTTGTGACGGGTTTCCGAAAGACTTTTAACTTTTTCCTTTTCAATTCTAGGAATTACAGTCTGATCATTGGTGTATCTTATTTTGATGTGGCCGATAGCTTGTTGCTCAAAAAAGGTTTCCAAAAAACAAATCCTTGATCTTTTTTTCAATACTTGCTTTAAAGGTTATTTACGCAAACGGGCTTTTAACTGACAAAAGGTTACTAAAATTCGTTTGCACAAACGTCCACTTTTCCTTTGCCCAATTGTCCACTTTTCATTTGCGCAAATGTCCTTCTGTTTTTCAGGTAAATTTGCGCAAATGTCCATCGCCCCAATGTCAAGGTCAAAATGTGTACAACTATGGTACTACTAGAAAGCTCTCTTCATACTGATGTGACATACCAAATATAAAGACCCTATCACTTAACAACTAACTTCTAGAAGCATAGCTAACGTTTTTAAAAAAATGCCCTCAGGTCAAGACCAAGGTCAAAATGTCTAATAATATGGTGCTGCCAGAATCCTATCATTATACCAAAGCCACATACCAAATATGAATATCCTACCACTAAATGTCTACCTTCTCAGGCAAAATAAAAGGTTTTTTAAATTGCCTTTAGGGCAATGTCAAGGTCATAATGTCTACAAATATGGTACCAACAGAAAGTTCTCACTGTAATTGAGTAATATATCAACTATGAACACCCTACCACTAAACGACTAAGTTAAAGTTTTTTTAAAAAATTGCCCCCAGGGCAAGGTCAAGGTCAATATGTCTACAAATATAGTACCGCTAGAAAGCTCTCATCATAAGGAAGTTACATACCAAATATGAACACCCTACCACAAAAGCCTACCTTCTAGAGGCAGGGTTAAATATTTTTTTAAAAATCGACCTCAGGGCAAGGTCAAGGTCAAAATGTGTACAAATATGGTACCATTAGAAAGCTCTCATCATAAGGAAGTTAAATACCAAATATGAACACCCTACCACTAAAGCCTACATTCTAGAGGCAATGTTAAGGTTTTTTTTAAAAATGCCCTAGGGGCAAGGTCAAGGTCAAAATGCCTACAAGTATGGTACCACAAGAAAGCTCTCATCACAAGGAAGTCACATACCAAATATCAACATCCTAACATTTAGGGTCTCCATTCCACAAGCAAGGTTAAAGTTTTTGCTGACGACGCCGACGACGCCGACACCAGAAGTATGACATTCGTCCCGGCGAGGTAAAACATAACTTGCCATTGTTTTTGATTTATTAAAACTTATTTTATAAATCATTATGGAATGACATTCTTTGATTTCTCAAACTACACTTATCAAGTGTAAATCACAGATTTCCGGACGCCGGTTTTTTGCTTTAGAACATCGAGTTTTCCAGGCGTGGAAACTAATCAGGAAAATTAACCTGTTTAATAAACAAGAAATTAAGGTCGAGGTCAAAAACCATACGATAGAAATTCAGAGCAACCTACAGATCATTGCCCTACCAAAGCATTTATTTAAAATCGGATCTAATACGAAGATCTTAACCAAGTTCACTAGACCATAAGATTAAGGTCAAAGTCAAAAGTCCAATTCCAGACAGGCATCTCAGCAGCATCCTACATGCAAAATATTATAACCTTGAGAAACTGGTCTAATCAAATAAACATAACCATATTAACTAGACCATGAAATAGGGGTTAAGTTAAAAGCCATATGGCAGACAGGCAAGTACTAATCAAAAGTCACATGCCAAATATAATTGTCATAGTACTTACATGTATTGAGAAACTGGTCTAATCACGAAAACTACCAAATATCATTGACTAACTTCTTGTACTTAGGGGGCTTTGGCTACAGAGCTGCCGGGCGCGTCCCCAGGTGGTGGATAGGGGAATGCCCTGTCTTTGCGGGGTAGTCAGGTCATAATACGGAAAGCCTGACCGCGAACCATTGTAGCCAAACTGTGTGGAGAAACGCCACGCTCCATGCAGTATAAAGACCCCTTCTATATTTCTCTAAAGAGAGCAGACGCACTGGGTGTCGTATAGAAGGCTAAATTTCCTGCCCCTACCCATTTCTCCCCTTTTCCAGTGGCAATCAAAAGTCGTTGCCCCGGTTGTCCCTTCCACCTTTATTTTTACAATTTGTTTTGAATTGATTAACTTGTTCTCGTCCTGATATAGCTGAAATATTGCTGATTGGACGTTAAACTCTAACTAATCAATCAATCAATCTTGTACTTAGTGAGAATTAGGCCTAATCATAAAACTTAACATGGAAACTGGACTATGAAATTAACATGGACCATGAAATTGAGGTCAAGGTCAAAAGTCATGACAGACTGTCATATACTATCAAAGACAAAGCTATATATCAAATCTCATTGACAAACCACTGGTAAGTATTGAGAATCAGACCTAATCACACATAACTTAACCTAGGCAATGGGCATAGTTGTTGACAAACTGGTCTAACTAGTAAATTTAACATGGGTTAGTACCGTTCTCCTGAAGTCAAGGTCAAAGGCTATATGGCAGACTGTCCATGTACTAACCAATACCAACTTATATATGAAGCATCGTTGACCTTCCACTTAGTGAAAAACAGACCTAATCAGATAAAGGGCTACGCCGAGCGCAGCATGTCGAAAACTGAAATTTGAACAAGTGTAAATTAAAATGAATGTGGACACATTAATTTGCTGGACATTGACACATTAATTACCTGGATAAAAAGTAGTGAAAAAAATAAAAGATTTTACATATTTCAAAAAATTGCAATTTGGGCCCCTTTGATCCCTTGTAGCTCAGAACCGGTAAGAGGTACGCCAAATCCGTTGGCATACTACTAAAAGCTCATAACTAGAGGAGTCCAAAGAAAAAAACCCAGTGAAATCCGATGAAAAATAAAAATTTCGGGTAAGGCCACATCAAATTAATTAATAGATTCTCATCCCCACTCGCCCCATTTTTCCTAAGCCCATTTTTTCTTATTTTCAATAATGCAGAAACTTTCTTTAAATTCCTATCAATTTTAGTGAAAATCAGTAAAAAATAAAAAATAAAACCCTCCCACCCACCCCAGATCTTTTGTTACAGGTGGATGAGAATCTACAAATTAACTTGATAAGGCCTAATCAGCATGTTTGCAATTTTGGCCCCGTTTGGCCCCTCATCGCTCGAAAAGGAAACATGTTATCAAAAAATCTAAAGGTGCAGTGCTTATTAATTTTTCAAATGGAATCCATTGCAAAAAGCTGCATCAAAATCGGACTAAAAATTAGAAAAATGTAATTTTTTAAATTAGCCCCTTTTGGGCCCCTTTATCTCATGAATGGTACATGCGATGCGAAATTTGTTGGCATACTACAGATTGGAAATTTCCTAAGGAACACTGAAAGAAACCTCATCAAAATCCGATAAATAATAAAGATTCTACAGTCACGTATGTGAATACACTCAATTTAACCCTATTCTGGCCCCCTTTCTTAAAAACGGGTGGTGCGACAATGACCAAAACTGATCCAGGCCTTCCTTTTGTGCCAAGGATCATTGTGTTAAAATTTCATAAGGATTGATCAACCGGAACTAAAGTTATTGACCAAAAACAAAAGTGTCTACAGACGACAACAACGCCGACGCCGACGACGACAACGACGACGACGATAACGACGACGACGACAACGACGACGACGACAGCACCATACCATAATACGACCGCAAAAATTTTGCGGTCGTATAAAAACTTTACCCCGGTATATTATGTTCCTATAACAAAATGTTCTATAAAATGTTTGAGTTTACGCCGCCGCCGTCATACTTTGCATGCCTATGTCTTGCTGTCCGCGACTTTCGGTTAAATGAAATACACAATGTACTATTTGGATAAACAAATTTTTATATTCATAATGATGAAGTACTTTTTGGAAAAATGAAATATGTTTAAAAAAAAAACAAAAATAATCCGGTTAATTGGACGAAACAAAAATAAATGTATATAAGTCAATAGGCAGGTCCCGTAAGACAGCAAATAAACCAAGTTACGACAAAAATGTAAACTCTTATATCTATTCATTACTAAAAGAGGCTGCTATGTAGGAAATTAACTAAAATAACTTTAGATTAAAGGTTTCTCATTGTACTTAATGAGCAAATGAAACGATATGAAACAAATGTACAATTAAACAAGAGCCAAAAGAACAAGATGTGTTTGTGAAACACTACATATGCCCCCAGATTCTACAGTAAAATATATGAAAATACCCAATTTTGCCCCTTTTTGACCTCTGTGACCTTGACCTTTGACCTAATTTTTTGCATATTTATGTTCCTCTTGTCAAGACCTATACACTTGCTAAGTAGTAAAATTAGTCTATCTAACATAGTTAAAAAGTTACCATAAAACACCCAATTTAACCCCTTTATTCTGAAACAGATGAAGCCCCTTTGGGCCTCTTGTTTATTGGAATGTTTTATATTGTTAAATGTATTTGTTTAAGCATGCTATAAGAAACCTACAGAAAAAATACTGCATCAAGATCAGACAAAAAATTTTAAAAATCTTTTTTTTTTTCATTTGTGCCCATTTGGGCCTCTTGTTTCTCAAAAACGGTAAATGCTACCTCAGCTTTGTCGCATACTACATTTGTGCAATTTTATAAGCAATAACATAAAACAAACCCTGTTTCAATAGGATAAATAATATGGATTCTACAGTCAAATATGTGATAACAG
>MJUU01054470.1:65642-78664 GCA_002080025.1 Modiolus philippinarum | reverse complement strand
GCAATATCCTTTTTATCCGTTTCGCAAGAAACAAACCTTTATTAGATAAAGAATCTATTACATTTTCTGTTTTCAATTTTGTAAACAAATTACCGTCACTGATACACAAAAATCAAAACGAGACGTTCGAAAAACTACGGAAACTAGGTCGATGATAACTTCAGCAGAGCCACCATTTTGTTTACATTGAGACGTCATAAAAATGCCTAGGAACTGGACGATAAATGTAAACAATGGAGAGGTTCTGCAATGAAAAAACAACTTTATTTCTATTTGCTAAGATGGTTCGATCAAAACATTTCCAAATTTAATAATGCAAGCCGTCAAAAAATATTGTGCATTCATAAAATAGCTACAAAACATTTCTCATTGTGTAAAAATGGGAATTAACCTAATTTCCTGCTCAGCCTTGGGAGAATTTGACACAAAACCTAATAAACTATTGTATAGAAAAAAGAAATGAAAGACAATAAACATGTTATATTGTGCATTCATAAAATAGCTACAAAACATTTCTCATTGTGTAAAAATGGGAATGAACCTAATTTCCTGCTCAGCCTTGGGAGAATTTGACACAAAACCTAATAAACTATTGTATAGAAAAAAGAAATGAAAGACAATAAACATGTTATCTGAATTTTAAAAGCTGGAATATTGTAAAATATCATCCCGCTCGCCAGAATATGAAGCTTGGGGCTCGTTCGCTGCGCTCACTCGCCCCTGTGCTTCATATTCTGGCTCAGGGGATGATATTTTACGATATACAGATGTCAAAATCCAGATAACATAAACATATTGTGACTTCAAAACCTGTGTTGAAAATTGCCGTTGACCGCCATTTTAAAATGGCCGCCAAAAAAGGCGGGAAAATTCAACATTGTCCGATTTCAATGAAATTTGGTTTCCAAATAGGTATTGATGTTGCAACTTCAAAACTGATGTTAAAAATTGTTCGTTGACCACCATTTTCAAAATGGTCGCCAAAAAAGGAGGGAAAATTCCACATTGTCCTATTTCAATGAAATTTGGTTCTCCAATAGGTATTGATGTCGCAACTTCAAAACAGATGTTAACAATTGTTCGTTGACCGCCATTTTCAAAATGGTCGCCAAAAAAGGAGGGAAAATTCAACATTGTCCTATTTCAATGAAATTTTTTTTGTCCAAATAGATATTGATGTTGGGACTTCAAAACCGATTTTGAAAATTGTTGGATGACCGCCATTTACAAAATGACGTCTCGATTTCAAAACTGGTGTCCGAAGTGGTCCTTAGGAAGAACGTATTTTGTCAAAAAAGCCCAATAAAGAAATATAGTAAAACATGATCAGATTCAAGATATCTGTGGTGTTCGAGGTACTTAAGTTTGAGACTGAAGATCAACTGTATAACTTACAATGTTACCACGATTGTGGCAACTGAAAGCCAGGTGAGCGATACAGGCTCCTGAGAGCCTCTAGTTGGGGTTTCCCATCGCAAAACATAGACTTTGCCATTACATTACATGGGGTACCCATCTCTTATCCGCTACTCCTCCTGAACCACAGAATAGATTTTCATGTAAGTTTAACACAGTCTTTGTGACATAATATAGATGTGCACCTCCTATTTCAGATTTTGATTTAATTGATTTTTGGGGTTTTCCATAGCAAAACATGGACTTTCCCATTACATTATAAGGGGGTACCCATCTCTTATCCGCTACCCCTCTTGAACCGCCAAATAGATTTTCATGAAACTTTAACACGGTTTTTGTGACATAATGTAGATTTGCATCTTTCTAGTTAGCCTGCTTAATGACAGATATATTATGCTGTACTGATTGTCTGTCTGTCTATCAGTCAGTCCATTTCATAAGTCATACTTATATGGCCAATTGGCTTCAAACTTTGTAGAGGTCATTGATATGATGGCCTCTCAATCTGTTTACTTTTTCATGAAATTTTCAATTTTTTCTTGCAAGAGTTTTTGGACTTTATTCATCAGTTTTTAATCAGCTCTAACTTGACAACCTTCTGCCAATTCTTTTCTAGAGGTATTGGGTATGATAGTCTCATGATTTGTATATTTTTTGGTGAAATTTGATATTTCTTACAAAAATTATCTTACAAAAATTATGAGACTTTGTCAATTTAAAGGCAATTTTTTTTTACATGTTGCTCTCTAACCTAACAATCCTTTGCCCAATTCACTTCAAACTTTGTAGAGGTATTGGATATGATGGCCTACTTCTTTGTGAAATTTCATGCTTTATTGCGAGAGTTCTGGGACTTTATTTGTCAATTTTAAGACGATTTTTTGCAAGTGACGCTCTGACAACCCCTTGGCCAATTCACTTTAAACTTTGTAGAGGTATTGTGTCTGATAAGCTCACAATCCTGTATACTTTTTTGTGAATTTTCGAATTTCTTGTAAGATATATGGGACTTTATTTGTCAGATTGAAGACAATTTTTTGCATGTCGTGCTCTAACTGATTAATATTTTGATCAGCTCCCATTGATTTATCAAATAGATCTCAAGCTTAAATAGGCAGTTATAGGTGCTTTCTAAAATGAGGACCCCTTACCTAAATCACTTTAGTTTTTAAGGGGTGATGGCGGGCATATCATGCGACTTGCCGCAGCTGTTTGTAAGATAATTCCCTTAAGAGTTATGGCTGACTGATCCATGATGAAAGGGTAATTTCACAGAATTTCAACACCTTTCTTGAAATTCTACTCCAAATTTGCAACAGGTCGGGTACCATTACAAATAGAAGCACACTCCCACCCCAACCCCCACAACCAAAATGTCAGCACTTGGTCTTATGATGCACATTCCTGGCTATGATCAAAGAAAATAAATATTCAGGATCACATAGAATGTTGTAGAAATAAATAAGTGACAATTCAGAGTATCAAATAATCATTGACATAGAATCACCTGATATCTGATAGTGTTGTCAGTGTAGAAGTATATGCCAGTTAAATTCTAATCTATAAGATGTTATGTAATTTGGTGAATTTTTTGTAGAAAATTAATTCCAGAAAATCTGTGAGATATAAGTGTTAATTATGGGATAATTAAGTAATATTTTGTTATCTAGAACAAATGTTCAGATAATATAGGACATTAGATATGTATTTCATTTTATCACACTTTCAATTTAACAATATGTTCATTTTGGACCAAATTCAAGGTCATGTTTCCAACATCCCAAAATATTTGATCAGTTTTGTGCAAATGGTACCACATGTTTGTTGGGTTATTTAAATATTGTTTACTTACCACATAAAGTTGTTGAGAAATTAAATAAGTAATGAACTTGATCAGTGGACTTTGAATTTGAGATCAAGGTAAACACAATTTTCTTTGACAAAAATGGGAGGCCAGGTATGGTTTGAAGTATATTTGTCAGTATATTTGTCAGTGCTTTTGAAAACGATTCAGAAAGGCCCAAATTTAATGAAGAAAATGATGTATTTCTGTCAATTTTTTTTATTGGGTTTCATTAATTGAGTTCTTAAGGAAATTCCATGTATGGAGTTTTCAGTGCATATAATGCAGCATTTACTGTTTTCAAGATGCTCAGAAATTGACTTCAGACATGAATCGTCAACCAGTTTAATACTCAATAACCTCATACTTCACACATGCTCAAATGTTGTAGGAATAAGAGTAAAAGGGATGCAAAACAATCATGTTTTTAATTTTGTCCGTCTTAGTTTATGAAGGAAATAAAAGCCAAGAACATTTTTGAACTTTACCATGCCATTCAGGCACATAAATATGTTATTTTTTTTTTGCCTTGATTCAGATTTTGAACTTGATTCTGTTTGAAAGCATAAGATTGTGTATTTTGACATCAAAGACACATACACAGACAACATTGGAGGTGGGAAATCTTTCTCCTCTAATGTCGCTTCAGAATGGAGAATTGCATTTTCTGTCATTTTAGAATCGAAATGAAATTATTGTCATTTAAGCATGGGCTGGGTCCTTATGTTCATAGATTTAATCCCTGGCTAACGCTCTGGGTTAAATTCGAATATTTAGGCCCAGCCCACGGTTAAATGACAATAGTTATAGACTTGCCAAAAATTATTTCTTGATTTTGATACCCCTGCAACAAACAGTCTTGATGTATATTCCCTTCTTTTTCCTAATGATGTATATTCCTTGTCCATCTTTCCCTTAGTCTCTATATCCTTTCCTCATTCTGCCCATTCTTCCCTCTGCCTGCCCATTCTTCTCTCATTGTTTCCATTCTTCCCCTTTTCTGTCTGTTTTCCCTAAGTCTGTCCAGGCATTCTGTTGCTTCTCCCCTTTTTAGCTCACCTGGCTATGCCAGGGTGAGCTTTTGCCATCACTTGGCGTCCGTCATCCGTCCGTCCATCCGTCGTCCGTCCGTCGTTAGCTCACTTTCAAAAATCTTCTCCTCTGAAACCACTGGGTCAAATGGATCCAAACTTTAAATGAATCATCACTAGGGTATCTAGTTTCAAATTTGTTATTTTGTATGTCTTAGGTCAAACAACATGGCTGCCGTTACTAAAAATAGAACATAGGGGTAAATTACAGTTTTTGGCAAATAACTCAAAAACCGTTACAGATATCAAAATCTGACATGGAGTAAAAATGATCAGCATGAGAAGATCTACCCATGCTGAAATTTTGAAGAAAATCTGACAACCCGTCTAAGAGTTATTGCCCTTTTCCGTAAAATTTTCAAAATTTTGATGTTTTTTATTTTTTATTGAAAAAACTATAACAGGTAGAGGTTAAGTTTAAATTGCAAAAATGTTCAGCATGTTAAGATCTACCCACATGGATATTTTGAAGAAAATCCAAGTACCTATATATGAGTTGTGGTCCTTTATTGGTCAAATTTTTCGTGATTTTTTTACTTTCTGTCCTATATTTCAAAAACGCTTTGAGATAGAGGTCAAGTTTAAAATGCAAAAATGTTCACGCATGTTAAGGACTATATTTTATTGAACACATTCAAGTCTTCCAAACCACTTCCAAGATGGCCGCCACCGGGGAACTTAGTTTACCATTTGACCTAATGGGAAAATTCATACAAAGAACTTCTTCTTGAGAACCACTGAATGGATTTGAACGAAACTTGGCATGAATGATGCTTATGAGGTGCTGAAGAAGTGTTGTTACTTTAGTGCCGATCCATCATCCAACATGGCCGCCAACGGGGATCTTAATTTTAACATTGGACCCTATGGGAAAATGCATACAAAGAACTTTTACTTTAGAACCACTGAATGGATTTGAACCAAACATGGCATGAATGATGTTTATGAGGTGCTGACCAAGTGTTATTACTTTGGTGCCAATCTGTCATCTTACATGCGGACAGCATTGGACCATATGGGAAATGCACACAAAGATCTTCTAGAGAACTGCTAAATGGATTTAAATCAAACATGACATGAATGATGCCTGTCAGGTGCTGACCAAGTGTCACCAGCTGTGAACTTAAGTTAACAAAAAATCTTCTTCTAGAGAACTGCGTAATCCAAACTTTGCTTATGAGAAGCTGACCAAGTGTTGTTACTTCAGTTCTGATCCATCATCCAACATGGCTGCCAGCAATGGGGAAATGCATACAAAGATATCATGGAAAACCATTGAATGGATTCAATTTAAACATTGCATAAATGAAACTTGTGAGATTTTGATTTGACCAAGCTTGTTACTTTGGTGCTGATCCGTCTTCCGACATGGCCACTAGTAGCAAAACATAGTTTAACATTGGACCCAGTGGGAAATGCATAAAAAGATCTTCTCCTCTGAGACTGCTTGAACAATTTCAGTAGAATTTTGATATGATAGTCCTTATGCGACCCTCTTCAAAGTTTTATGTTAAATAGCTGCCAGCAGGGAACGTAGATTAACTTAGTCCCTTAAGTTTGGAAACTGCATTCAAAAATCTTCTCTGAAACTGCTTGAACAATTTTAATTAAATTTTGTAAAAAGTTTCTGATTCTTATGTACATACACCACCAAAGACGGACCATCAATTTGGAATTATAGTGCTGCAGGTCCCAGGTGAGCGATACAGGCTCTTGAGAGCCTCTTGTTGTCTGTTCTTCCCTAGGTTTAGTTATTTGTTACCACTGGGTCGATGCCACTGCTGGTGGACTGTTAGTCCCCGAGGGTATTCACCAGCCCAGTAGTCAGTACTTCAGTGCTGACCTGAAAGCTGATTCTATTAGGAACCTTACAATATCTAATTTTTTGTAAATTTTGTTGAAAACTAAGGAGTATCTCCCTCATGCAAAGCTCTGTCCTTAGCTGATTTTGGCTTTACATTTAGATCATATTGGTTATTTGCTCTCTATCAGTTTTAAACATTTTTGAGTTTATGGTCTTCCAAACGTTTAGATTTTATCTGCACTGAAGAGACATAAGTTGTTGAAATGCGCATATGCAGAAATTAAATTCACAGTAACTTCGGTATTTAGTTATTTGTCTGTTCTTCCCCAAGTCTTTCTGTTCTTTCATTGTTATTTAACGACAGGATATGGAGTAAATGAACATGAGACCATAACACATATGTTAACTCCAACTGCAATAATTTTAATGAGCTGTATGGCCATTTCGGAAATCAATTTCTCATCAGCAGCACTAGAACCCAAACAAAGGAAGTCCATACTTTCAAAAAATGTTTAAAATGCATAAATCAGACGAAATATCTGATCTTTCTTCAGTCTGTCCTTTCTTCCCTAAGTCTGTCTGTTCTTCCATCATTCTGTGTTCTTTCCTCAGTTTTTCCTTTCCTCCACTATCATGTCCATTCTTCTCTCAGTCTGTCAGTTCTTCCTTTAGCCTGTCCTTTCTTCCCTAAGTCTGCCTTTTCTTACATCGTTCTGTGTTCTTTTCTCAGTCTGTCCATTCTTCCATTATCATGTCAATTTTTCTTTCAGTCTTTATGTTCTTCCTTAAAGGACAAGGGGCGTTAAGACCAATATTTGGCCCAAAAATGGTCAATATTTTTTCGTTGATGTTAACACATATTACAGTTATGCAACATACTTAAGAGCATTCATCCTCTTCAGCAAAAAATTCATTTTGTCAAATTTTAATGTGATGACATCACAACGGGCACGTGAATTTTCCTTGAAATGGAAAATCGGTCAAATTCGGCTGAAATTATCATGAAAAAACAAAAAGTTAGGTATCCCTGCAGCGTTGGTACAACTTAAAAATTTAACTGACAACAGAAATTTAACTTACAAAGGCGTGGTGTAAATATTTTGTTGTACCACGAATGCGGGGATACTTTCCGCAACTAAAAACGTTCGTATTCAAAATGTACGAGTCTTAGAAATAACGGATACTGACCGAAGAAAATGGGGTTTTAAAGTTCATCTGCACGAAGATTCCCTCATCGGTCTTTCATTTTTACATGTGGTATTTATTCAATACCAAAACGGATGTCTGAATTGGGAAAACCATAATTAAAGATGCCTTTTTAGCTGTATCGAACTTTCAAACATTCTCTTGTTTTGATCATTGCTCGATGAAGTACATTTTTCACGTGTATGCCATTCCCTCAAAATGAAAATAAAGATTGACATCAAATATATGTCATATACTTTTATTGTTTATTGTTCCTGACAACGTCCAGCCCGTAGGTACTGCATGTTTACATAGTAACTAGGTGCGAGTTCTTCAACAGTATAAAATAAATCTTACATATCCGTACCCGTCTTAAAAAAATCGTTTAAAATATATTTTTCACTATAGATCTAGATAAAAAGAAAACATGCAACCACTTATCACTTTTGTTGTATTTATTTATGAATAAGGGTAAAATAAAATATCAATCAACACTGTGCTTGAATGTTAGAATTGCAAAACTTTGACCATGACTTTGACACAGCATCGCAAAGCCGTACAAGGTAATGGGTCCTCTAAAAGGGGGCAGTAGTGTAAAAGGAATGGACTTACATTTTGCTTTTAGTAAGTGAATATTCTTCTTGAAATTATTTGTTAGATATTTTGTTTGAAAATCCAGAAAAAATAAATGTTTATTTCCTTTAACGCCTGGTAGTCTTGTGTGTATTTTCTAAATTTGTACAATTTGTGCGACTCACAAATTAAGCATTTCTTTCTTTTGATGTCTTGGGGCATTTTAACATATTCTTATAGTTATGTATAATTTTAGCTAAAATTGGACAATCAAACTACATGTATTTGATTTGAAGATTATGTATGGAGTAAGAAACAAAGTCTCGATTTTATTTTGGTAACATAGCAGTACTTAGCATAATGTAAATATTCGCTTTTCAACATTGCAAAGATCGCACGAATCGAAGAGACTGAGTCTAGATAAGTAGGCCACATAGGCCACTGCAACCATCTTAAGTTTCCATGTGTTTTTTTTCACTCTAGATATTTTAAATGAAAGACAATTTATGTGTGTTCGAGGTTTTAGTTAATTTTATATATCTAGACAAAGTAAAATCTGGGTAGAAACTGATTCGAATTTTCCAATTCTCAACAAGAAAATTTGGTGAAGAAAATATTGGGTGGTAGTATTAAATTTTCAAGTTTATTCTCCACTTTGACAAAGTACATATACTATTTAAAGTAAGTAGGTTTTTCCCACAGAACATGTGATCTCAGTAGATTAATGCCTGCTTTGTTGAAACCAGTGGAATAAATTTTCACAATAAAAACCGAAGCAACAACCAAAAAATTAAATAAATCCAGAATACTTAGATATATAAGGATCACACACAGAGAGACAATATAAATTACGAGGACAAAACAATCAGATCACAATACAAATGCCACGAAAAAACACTAACCGTGTAAACCCTTAAAAAACAGGAGTGTCATCAGATGCTCAAGTAGGGTAAGTGTTACCTGCTCAACATGTGGCACCCGTCACATTGTTAGTGAAAAGTCCGGTATAATAATATCAAATTGGATATGTCATTCCAGTGAAACTTTGGAATCTATTGAAAGGATGTCGATTTTCTTTGTGAGATAGACACATTGTAACGATCCGTTTCGATAACTAACAATATAAAAGTATTTATAAGGCCGTTAATACTCTCCTAACCAATCTTCTCCGTACAGTTTAGTAAAGCAGACACTATGCCCTGTCACTCACAATAATTAACTTTCATTTTCGGTCTCGTATGTGAAATATGGAATGTTCGTATGTACTTTGTTGCTTTTGCCATCGTCCGTCGTCCGTCCGGCGTAAACTTTTCATTCAAAGATCTTTTCCTCTTAAACTACTGGGCCAATTGAAACCAAACTTGGCCACAATAGTCCTTAGGTGGTCCCCTGCAAAAAAGTTGTTTTTCAGATCCGCGCTATATCCAAGATGGCCGCCAGCGGGGATCATAGTTTTAACATTGGACCCTATGGGAAAATACTTTCAAAGATCTTCTCCTCTGAAACAACTGGGCCAATTGAAACCAAACTTTGCCACAATAGTCTTTAGATGTTTCCCTTCAAAAAAATTGTTTTTCAGATCCGCACTATATCCAAGATGGCCGCCAACAGGGATCATAGTTTTAACATTAGACCTTAAGGGAAAACGCTTCTCCTCTGAAACTACTGAGCCAATTGAAACCAAACTTGGCCACAATAGTCCTTAGATGGTCCCCTGCAAACAACGGCAGTAGAACACCGAAGGAACAAAGGGGTGAAATTCACAAAAATCGAAGTCCAAAGACAGGGCAAAAACGAGAACACAGAAAACAATGACGTTAGACACAAAAACAATAACGTTAGACAGATACAAAGCACAGAAACAGAAATTACAACATTCAGAACAAAGGCACTCACAGTGTGAACTTCAGTTAAACTGAGAGTGACATCAGGTGCTCCGGAAGGGTAAGCATGTCCTGCTCTGTTAACAGCACCCGTCACACTGCAAGTGAGGAAAATATGTTTTTGAAGTATCTGTTAGGTAGCTGATTGATTAATTTCTAACCCTTAGACATAACCAATAAAAATCCACGGTACGAGTTACTTCTCTAACCCTCAAACAGTACCATGGTTTGATTTTGAAATGTTTTTGAAATAACCTTAGTATTCAAACATTAATAAGGACAAATCGGTTCCACAAACATCCCAAACGAAGACAAAACTAGAATGATATACGAGACAACACAAAAAACTCAAGAAAAGAATAAAACAAGAGGCTCTCAAGAGCCTGTATCGCTCACCTGGGCAACAGCTGACATATGCAGTTAAAATAATCCCAATGTTTTAAGGGCATCATTTTCAAATTTGTTAATAGACATTTATGTTATATTATCTTATGTTAAACTATATTCCAGACTGGCAGCTATTTTGGATGGGGGTGCAGTTCTAATGTTAAAACTATGATCCCTGATGGCGGTCATCTTGGATATAGCACGGGTCTAAAAAATAACTAGGCCAAGTTTTTACAAGGGCTTATTCAAAGAAAACAAAAACATTTAGCCCAGTCCTTTAATTTCAGCTTCCGCTACATAGACGATGTGCTTTCTCTTAATAATCCTAAATTTAAGGATTATTTACATCAGATCTATCCAAATGAGCTTGAAATTAAAGAAACAACTGAAACACCTACTTCAGCTTCGTACCTTATTGTATATTGACGAAGATGGACGTTTGAAATCTAAGCTATATGACAAGCGTGATGATTTTAATTTCCCCATTGTGAACTTTCCCTTTCTTAGCAGCAATATACCTACCTCTCCAGCCTATGGAGTGTACATTTCACAGTTGATTCGTTACTGTCGAGCTTGTAGTTTGTACAGTGATTTTTTGAACAGAGCAAAAACACTGTCCCAAAAGCTGCTTAGTCAGGGATTTGTTCAACCTTTGTTAATTTCATCCCTCAAGAAATTCTATGGCCGTCACCATAGCATCACTGAAAGATATGACGTGTCAGTATCCCAAATGAAAGTGGACATTTTCAGCTAGATTCAAGTCTTCCCGGATTTGACTACCGACTTTGACATTTTCCCTGATTGAATCACCCACAGTGTGACGGGTGCTGTTAACAGAGCAGGACATGCTTACCCTTCCGGAGCACCTGATGTCACTCTCAGTTTCACTGGAGTTCACACTGTGAGTGCCTTTGTTCTGAATGTTGTGGTTTCTGGTTCTGTGCTTTGTGTCTGTCTGGCGTCATTGTTTTTGTGTCTAACGTCATTGTTTTCTGTGTTCTCGTTTTTGCCCTGTCTTTGGACTTTTTGTAAATTTCTCCCCTTTGTTCCTTCGGTATTCTACTGCCGTTGTTTCAACAAAAATACATTCCTGATTCTTAAGCAGTATACATATAAACAAAGGTTGGCAGGTACTAATTAAGTTTTTTTTTGTCTATTCACTACTTTCATTTGTGAATGGATGCTTTTTTCAGACATGTTGAAAAATGCCAGTCTTAATTGGTCTCAAGCACCACAAATAAAGGGAAAAATTTTGACTTTTCTGTTTGCTTGACAACCTGGCATATATAGAATATTGCTTAGCATAAATTGTTCGAAAGATGTTTATTCCTTACTTGTTTGACTCGACTATAATATGTAATGTGATAAAGCTAGTATATATAGGAGCTTCTAAATGACAACAACAGAGGTATGACCACTTTCCCCTATAATAATCCCTTCGGTGGACCAAATTGTCAAATGCATTTAATCGCATTAAGAGCTGTTTCAGCAGACCGCTGTTAGATACATTGTGTAATAAATGAGTTGGAATTTTGATACTTCTACATGCCAATTTCAACCATTTTGTTTGCAATTTGAAAGAGTATTGGTAGATTTTGACAAATTTTGAAAATGGTCATAAAATGCGTAACCTAACATTTGTAGTACCAATTATGAGAGAGAAAAAAAAACAGAAGTAAAAACTAAATGCAATTTGCAAGTGCTAATGTTTTACACTCTAAACAAAAAATGGGTTTTTCTCTTGGTGTCCGTTAAATATAATATCCTACCCATAAGATAAGATAAGAAAGATTTATTTGAAATTCGGTTAGTTATAGCAATTAACATAAGCTCAAAAATGGCTTAAATGTACCTGCTTGTCTGTTTGCCGTTTGGATTTTGGCTTTTGACAATTCTGTTCGGTATTTTTGTTACTACCGTCATGGACATAAAATAGCCTTCACTGGCATGTTTGGTTGCTAAATGTTTACAAAAAAACGCAACTGTGGCTGCTTGTGTGAACATCATCACACGAAAACATATATATCCCACACTATAGCATGATTTTCATTATTATCTGAGCATATTTTCGAAATGGCCATATCAAGGGAACAGATGTCACGCCTAAATAACAATAGTTCTTTTTAAATGGTGATATATCATGGATGTTAAGCAAAGAATCACAAAGAAAGGTTATTGCAAAAAGCCTCAAATTTCATTTTGGCTATTTAGTCTTCGATTTCCTTATTCTTCTAACACTATGATATTTAGTATATATTTAGTATACACATGTTCCTCGGGATCATTTTGTCCCATTTAGCACGGACCATTCGACTTTCGTGGGGGGTCATATTGAGGGCCAGATGACTTTTTCATCTCAGGTGCTGGTCAGAGAATTTAGCAAAAATCCGAGCCAATTCAAAACAAATATATCCAAGCCCCTCACTCCCCCTCCCCTCGACTGAAAATCAAATGGTCCGTGCTATCGTGGAGAAAAATCATGACTTTTTTGTTCTGCTA
This sequence comes from Modiolus philippinarum, assembly GCA_002080025.1. Taxonomy (NCBI): domain Eukaryota; kingdom Metazoa; phylum Mollusca; class Bivalvia; order Mytilida; family Modiolidae; genus Modiolus; species Modiolus philippinarum. Next base: position 65,983 of record MJUU01054470.1, on the reverse strand, counting down.
CGCATCAAAATAACATCTAGAGGTTGTTGCTATGGATTTTTATATAAATTTAGGATGAATAAATCTTTGATCACGATTTTCTAAACAGTAGAACAAGAAACGTAAATGAATACTAGAACTCTTCATTGTTTCAATTTTTCATTACGAGGTGAAAAAATAGACTCTTTTGTTGCTTAGCAACGTCAGAGTTGTTGCTAAGCATTGATTTTGCCAGACTTTAGAAAGAAAATCATTTATTACCTTTTCCGACGGCCTGACATACAAATGTAATTGGTTTGCAGGTGCCTATGATTGATGTATACTAGCCCTATATGGTAATTATTGACACAATTAGTGGCATA
>MJUU01054470.1:29790-40641 GCA_002080025.1 Modiolus philippinarum | reverse complement strand
CAGGAAACAATCTCAAAACACCAAAATAGACACAATTATTCTCAAATTTCTTGCAAGAAATTTCAATTTTTTGAAAATTTCAATTTTTCAATATGAGAGTTAAGCTTTGAACTTTTGCTCTCTGTATGAAAATCTAAAGGTATATTTTTGCATTTTTTAATTCTGAATATTGGACAAATTTGAAACCATTACAAAATTTTGACAGCTTTAATACATCTACAAATCATAAACTTATAAAGTAAATAACAGTAAATGTCCATCATAAAAAATTACACAAGCATGTTATATCAAATAACCTTCCTGAAAACACCAAAGTAAACACAGAAAACAACATAAAAACACAAAATAAACAGGAAACAATCTCAAAACACCAAAATAGACTGAAAACAACCTCAAAACACCAGAAAACAACATTAAAACGCTAAAATAAACACAGAAAACATCATTTAAACACCAAAATAAACAGAAAACAACACCAGAAATAAACAGAAAACAACCTCAAAAACACCAGAAATACACAGAAAACAACATTAAAACACCAAAATAAACAGAAAACAACATTAAAACACTAAATTAAACAGAAAATTATTTCCAAAACATATACCATTCTCTACGGAACAATAATAACAAACACAAAAAACAATAAGGAATATCATCCTTCTTTGAAACCCAAAAACAAACGCAGAAAACAGCTGACAATACTTTTTTTCCTCAAAAAGACAAAAACACCAAAAACAAACACAGAAACCAATATGTAATACCATTCTTCCCTAAACTACCAAAATAAAACAAAAAACAACATGCATTACCACTCTCCTGAAAACACCAAAATGAACACTGAAAAAAACCTCAAACTCCAAATACCATGCAATGAAATAAAAACACAGATAATAATATGCAATACAATTTTCCTTAAAATGCCAAAAGAAAAAACACAGAAAACAACAAGCCCAATACCATTCTTCTCAAAACACCAAAAACCAATGATATAAAACACAGAAAACAACATGGAATACCAATCTCATCAAAACACCAAAAACCATAAAATGAAAACATAGGAAATATCAAGCAATATCGCTTTCCTCAAAGCACCAAAGACCTATGAAATGAAAACACAGAAAACAACAAGCAATACCATTGGCCCCAAAATACAAAACCAATGAAATGAAAACAAAGAAATGGTCATGCAATACCATTTTGTCTAAAACACCACAACCAATAAAGAAAACATAGAAAAGCAATACCGTTGTCTTCAAAACAATTAAACCAGTAAAAAAAACCCAGAAAAGAAACAATACCATTCTCCTCAAAAAAAAAAAGACCAGAAAACCAATAAAATGAAACCAAAGTGTGACTGGATTAGAGTTGACAGTAGTTTTGGAGTTATGCTCCTCGAAATTTAGAAATTTTGCAAATTTTGGGGTTTCTGACGAAAAATGTGTGAATTGAATGGCAATACAGTCTGTAGACACTAAATGATTAGGTAGTTGTTGACTAGCTACCAAAGTTAGTTTATATGTGAAAAGTGGATTATGCTCGTGAAACTTCAAAATTCAAATAGAAATTTTCACATTTATGAAATGGACACATTATGCACCATGAAAAGAGCACTGATTTCTGTAAAACAAATGTCTCTTATTTCCGAACTAATTGTAATTTACGTAAATTATAGCAATAAATCTGCAAATAGATAATGAATTTTGGGAACTGTTTCTGTTTATACCAGCTTATTGCTATTTTAGCCTATAAATATACTGTATGTGTTGTATTATATAGTACATGTTAAATAAATGCTGTCAGTTTTATGGTTGTTTTGTGGTATTAGGATACATCATTTATTATTCATTACCCAAATGCATATAACTTACTGTTATTTTGGTACCGTAATTTGCGATTATGATGAAAAATAGGAACTTTTTGCATGAGGTTGAAATAAACAGTGAGGAACCTGTTATTTTTGTTGCTAAATAATATACGCAGACAATTGTTCTATATATATTGCTGATTTGATTGTTATCTGGAGAAATACATGTGTCAGTGTGCTTGATACAATCCCAAATCATACCAAATTTGATGTTGATTAGTCTAGTCAGACGGCTATTGTGTAATTAAGTATAAGATACTTAGCAATGTTTACACTACAAGGACATTCCCAGAGGGAGATCCCTAATTCTGTCATTAAGTAATTCATAAATCTATTATCAGTCAATCATTGTTAACAAGGATATGTAAATAATTCTTACATTGTCCAAATGTTGCTATTAATGTTCAGTCATGTACCAATGCATACTTTTAATTGACTAGTTTTTGAGACCTGAGATACTGGCATACTTGCCAACATATTTTCAGTAGAATTCCTGACATTATGGCGAGGGGTCTGGGGACCGCATAAGGTCCCAAGTGGGTCCAGGGCAAAACCCTTGCAGGGGGTCCTGGGGGAGGGGGGGCAAAGCCCTCGGCCAAAAACGATTTGACAGGAATTTGAGGGGGTTTCAGAAGCTGATTCATTCTGAATAAAGCAGGTCAAGGAAAGAATATTTTACTGGAAAAATTTTATGTTGTACACACATTTTTATAAATTCTATACTTAAAAAATTGGTTTCCATGTAGTTTTTATTTTTTTTCCTGAAAAAAGAAGAAATTCCGGAGGTTTGTCATAAATCTGGGACATTTCAACAACACTCCCCAATCCAAGAAACTGCCTGAAAATTCTGGATCATCCGGGAGAATTCCTGAATGTTTGCATGTATGTGGTCACTAAAGTATATTCCTAAACTATTTTCAAGTATATATATATATTAGAAAACTTTTAACTCTACTTAATCTGGGATAGTGTGGTCATAAGAACATTAATATAAATAAATAAAAACATTTAGTAGTTTATTTACAATCCTTTGGTGGGGCCATATTTTAAGTATCTGCTTTTATTCAGTTTGTAGCAATGTATGTATGGAGACTACTCATTTCATTCAGATGGGGCAAAAACATGAAGAACCTTTTGGGAAAAACATTACATGAACAAAGATATACGAGAAAGGTCTTAAACAAGATCGTATATAATTTAATAAAGACCCTATATGAAATACATTTCAAGATTCTTAGTGTCCTAAACTGAATACTTATAAAACTAAAGTTTGGTAGAATAATCAATTGGTGCATCATTGTTAGCTTTTACATTGGGTTTATTTTTTGTTGCTTTCTCATATGTATGAGGTTTCTTTATAGATATTTTTCACAAAAGGGAAAATTTTTTTTTCCCAAAACCGGATCGCCTCTGGCTGCTTTTACGTAGATTAATGTTCTTTATGTTCGATACCGGAATTTTAGTATGTCAAACAGTTATTTTTTGTAAAAATGTAGCAATATACAAAACTTTGCTCTTCACCTGCAACTTGAACATTATATAGAGTCCTTTTGTGAGCTGGTTTGTCCAGTTTATACACATGAATAATTTCTTCAAGATGGCTCCCACACCATGATATATGTTTCTGTTTAACTTAGGTTATTGATATACATTTTATTTAATTAGTGTTCCCTGATACCTGTTTGAACCATCTGTTATTTATTTGACCTATCATGTCCAATCAGGAGTATTGAATTAAAAAAATATGTTTAATAATTATGCCTGTGATATTTTTAGATATATCATAGCTTCTTTTAATCTATTGTGAGGGTTATTGTGATGTTCTTATGTATGGCGTTACCTGTCCTCTTATTAAAAGCCATTCTTTAAATTCGATTGTTTTTAAAAAAAGATATCCTTCAAACCATTGAAACACAATTTACTGTCCAAAAAAAATCTTCTAGGATTAGCTTGCAGAAACCGTACAATGTAAAATTCCGCTGCTGTCAGCAAGAAATAGCATACATTCCAGAAAAGTCGCCTGCCAAAAATAATGCCAAACAGTTCATCTCGGCCATAGAAGTCTTGATTTTCTTAATCTTTACTTTATTGTGAAAATTGTTTTAAAAATCATTACAATGCCAACCATGGTCACTACATTGTACCGTAGTTAAAATCTACAGTCATGGTTTGTTACCATGGTTATCACTGGTTGGTTAGCATTGGTAACCATACTTCACCATGGTCATCATTGCTTGGTTAGCAATGGTAACTATTGGTTGGTTAGCAATGGTAACCATACTTCACCATGGTCAGCATTGGTTGGTTAGCAACGGTAACCATACTTCACCATGGTCAGCCTTGGTTGGTTAGCAATGGTAACCATACTTCACAATGGTCAGCCTTGGTTGGTTAGCAATGGTAACCATAGTTCACCATGGTCAGCATTGGTTGGTTAGCCATGGGATCCATACTTCACCATGGTCAGCATTGGTTGGTTAGCATTGGTAACCTTAGGTTACCATGGTCATCAATTTTTGCTTAGCAATTGTAAACATTTTTCACCATTGTCATCATTGGATGGTAATAGCAATGGTAACAATAGTTCACCATGGTCAGCATTGGTTGGTTAGCAATGGTAACCTTAGTTACCATGATCATCATTGATTGCTTAGCAATTGTAAACATAGTTAACCATAGTAATCATTGAATGGTTAGAAATGGTAACCATAGTTCACCAGGGTCATCATTGCTTGGCTGGCAATGGAAACAATAGTTCAACATAGTCACCATTGCTTGGTTAGTAGTTGTAACCATAGTTCACAATGTTTATCAAAACTCATGATTGGTTGCTTAGCTATGGTAACCATAGTTAGCATGGTCATCAATGCTTGGTTATAGTAATGATAACCATAGTCCATCATGGTCACAATTTGACAGCAGTAAAGCAAATTCAAAAACATGTGCAATTACTGTCTTAATAAATCCAAATTCTTTTTATGGTGTACTGCTCAGTAGTCATGGGAGTGAAAGATCCTGTGAAAAATTTAGTGCTCTGTGTGATGGTGAAATCATAATTTGTTCATCTTCATTACAACAACAAAATGTTCTCTGAAACAGCAGGATCAGTGTTAAGATAGTTACTACTTTATTGAATTAAAGTGTTCATCTTCAATTAACAAAATATTTGATGTGGATCCTAATGCATTATGTCAGAAACTTTTAAAGAAATAGTAAATGACTGTTCTTGAGTTGTTTTGAAGTTGACTTTAGAACTGCTGACTGAAGTAAAAATGTCAAAATTGCTTAAACTTTATTACAAACAGTAATCACAAAGTATAAGTAACGGGTATTATTGTAATACAGTTTATATGGATACCTGCTTTCTGATGAAGTTAGTAATGTATATGACTCACTGTTGTATTGGTTTCAGAGGAGGTGCAATAGCACTTGGCTTTGGCCCCATAATAAAAGTTTAAAAACGGCAATGGAAAACGTTGAATTTTGAATACAGATTTTTGCAATAGATATCGCAAAAAATTGTGCAGCACCAGAATTTGGAAACCATTGTGAATAACATGTAGGATTATACTATAAAAGTACGATCACCTAGTCAAGTGACTTTGGAGGGGGGAAAAAATTTATATTTACCAGATTGAGTTTAAATTTTGTATGAGAAGGTATGGACATATCCAACATTGTTGAGGTTTGCCTTTGCTGTCAACAAACAATTTTACTCTTGTGGCCATTTGGTCTGTACGTTTCCTTCAAATTTAAAACGTCCAGGTACAAAAAATGTACCTGTAAATTGCATTTTTAATGATAATATGACATTTCACTCTAAAACTTGAATTTCATTATCCTTGGGCATCATTTTTTGGCGGGAAAATTTGCTACTATTGTGGAATTTCCCCGTCTCATGACGAGACCTACAGTCCCTGTTTATAATTGTTAACATTAACCTTGAATCTTAGTTCTGTTATAGTCATGAACTACAAGTTAATTTCTGTCCAAAATATTATTGTTACGACTCCAAATGTGTGGGATAAGAGGTTACTAGACATTGGGTCATTTTTGTATTGATGGAGGATGGATCTTGGCAGAACGTCCCTGTATCTCTTCCCATCACAACATTGACATGTTATATATGATAATGATTGACCTGTTGTTATTGTTGATTTGGTTTGATGGCTAATTATTATCCTGGCATGGCATTAGAGACCTTTATGTACTTTCTATTCAAAATCTCACAAGAGCAAAATATACCCTTCAAATAATCCTATGTCAGGGAACAGGGAACTTGAGAGTCCAGTCCAAGTATGTTAACTTTATGTTACGTTTTATTTTTGAAATAAAGTAGTTCGACAAATTTTTGATACATCACACAATACTTATATCAGTTTCTTCCTTTATTGAATTTGCAGGGTACTAAGAACCTTGTGATATAGGTCCTTCAAATTATTCCCCCTCCCCATGTTACCATCACTACTAGTTCAAGTCTGTGTCCTTCAGAAATATCTTTGAAATGTTTTTTTTTTTTTTAAACTATATGGTCTTCATTATAATCACAAGTATATCTGTGAGAAGTATAAATAGGTTTTCTGCAGTATATTTGTTGAATATTTTTTATTCATAATAATCTAAATGTCTTTGTTAAATAACACAAAGTAACAATTACATCCATAAAAACCACTATTCTCTAGCCACATACAAACCTAATATAATATTGGTCTAATTTCCTAGAGGCTGAATCAATTACATTATCTTTAACAAAGGGATCTGTAACAAAGTAATTATAAAAATGTATATCAGTCACAGGAAAGTCAGAAAGTCATTAGCTTTCAGATTTGTTTTTGAAATTTTACTTTCCAGTTTTGGCCATTCTTGTTTTGCATACAAAATAGAGAAATTTATACTCTTATAAAGCAGGAAAAATAACCAATTATCAGAAGGAAATGAAACATGAAATTTTACTTGATGGCCTTGCAACAAGAAAGCGATTCCATATTTTATCCAGCTTTCTTATTATTTGGTGTTGACTATGCAAACCATGAGATTTATTCAGCCTTGATGTTCTCATGAGTGTCCTCCACTCTGACAACCAGACAATGGGGCGAACTTGTCATTTTCCAAGTTGTTGCATCAGTCTGTTGCAGAAAAGTGGGCACCAGCCTCCTCTGTTATCATGATACAGATTTAATACTGATAACTTATTTGTTCAGCTATATTCAGTCGATCAACCAGTCTGGTGCGAAAAGGTGTGTTGTCCATCTGGATACTCCAGCTTCCCTCACCAATTTAACTGGTCATCATGGTATAGCTGGAATACTGCTGACAGTCATTAAACCTCCTGATTAATCAATCAATCAATCAGAGACTGTTCCTATTTGGTTTACAATTTGATGTCAAAAGTGTAGAACTTTGCTGCAAACACCGCTAAAAACATGACAGCACCATGGTATGTTACCGGTTAGCTATCCAAACCATATGTTATAAAGTGAAGGTCAAATGTTAAGACTGCCCAACACAATCAAGTCTCTGATGTATTGGCACGTTACCTTAGAGTGCGAACATTTCATAGTTCATTAGGTGTCTTTGTTCACTACAGTATGTACAGTATAGCAGTGGGCATTACAAATGCATCAGGTAAGATTATGGACCTGGTCTTTGTGTATAATGTGCAACTGTCATTAGCTGTTTTATTTCCTTGAATAAGTGATTGATCATTAGGAATTTTTTCGCCAAAGGAGGGTTTTATCAAACTACGGAATTAACTCTGAAATAAATGTATAGCCTATTTACTTTCTTTCTTTAATTGCCGACTTAATTTTGTTATGCATACTGTTGCACACTCATTTTGACCGTAATATGCTTGAATATGCTTGTATAATTACTTGCATGTTGCAACACTTGTATAACAGATTGGTCTAGAGTGAACTTGACATTTACAGTTGGGGTAATATAAAGTTGATTAGAAAAAAATTGATGATTTAGTCCAAAATGTTTTCCTATCAGATCAATGTTGAATCTTGCAATCTCTTAGTAACTTCATTGTTACTGAGTTTGAAGACACCTCGGTTACTGCAAAGACAATCAAAGGAATATATTGTGGCCATCAGATGTGTGCACATCTTGTACATCTACTTCACTGTTACATTATGTTGTTAGCAATAGAAAAGTTTTCTACTGGACTTTTTATGCCCCCAGATCGAGGATCGGGGGCATATTGTTTTTGTCCTGTTTATTTGTCTGTGCGTCCGCAACTTTTACCTTGGCTATAACTTTTGAACTATATAAGGTAGACTTTTGATACTTAGCAAGTGTATAGGTCTAGTCAAGAGGAACATAAATATGCAAGACAAAAAATTAGGTCAAAGGTCAAGGTCATAGGGGTCAAAAAGGGGTAAAATTGGGAATCTGGGAGCATATGTAGTGTTTCACAAACACATCTTGTTGCAATTGTTAAAATTCTAGGGATCCTGCTTTCTGAAAGGTTATAAAGTTTGTGTTTGAATTTAATGGAAGCTTAAACAGTGAAAATAGGAAATTGTTTTCAGAAAATTACAAATTGTAAGAAAAAAGATACCAACAACATGTAACAAAACTACTTTTTTTTAACCAAAGTTCATTGTATTTTGTAATCAATTTAATCTGGATGATAAAACTGACAGCCAACGATTTTACTTTTTTTGAGAAGAATTTTCTTCTATATATAATGTATCTTTCTCTTTTACAGATAATTTAGGGTGTCCTCTAGTGGTTATACATGCATTAGCAATTATGTCCCAATTGTAATTAAATTAATCACCATTATTATACCTTACATAGTATACTTCATATAATACAATCTTACAAATAATTTTGATGTTTTTCAAAATTTACAACCAGAATGGAATAATAGTGTTGTTCCACCTATGGAACATTGATGTTCCCCTCTCAACCTAAAGTGGTTCCTAGTATGTAGATTGTAAGCAAAAATGATAATTTACAAACCTTATAGAATTTGGAACTATCTATGATAGAATCATGATAATTTACAGACCTTATAGAATATGGAACTATCTATGATAGAATAATGCAGTTGGTTGGTTGTCTATTTTAGTAATTTATGAAATATATTGCCCTGTTCTTGAAATATATTGCCCTGTTCTTACTCCCTTATGCATGTCACATGCATCTAAGTATGAGGTCGTCTTGTATTTTTAGAAATCAACTGTATTTCCCTTAATACCTTACATCAAGTTTGTTATTAACCACATTTGATGGCTTAAATAATAAAAAGAATGAAAATAAAATGTAAATATATATGAAATCTTACGCAAGATGTTAACATGCCAAAACCTCTCATTTCAAAACGGTTGATTTTCATACTAAAATTTGAGGAGTAATATCACATCTGCGAGATGAGTTGCTATATTTTAGTTTCTGTATAATAAAATGATTATTACCTTCATTTATGGTGAACATCAAAGTGGTCAACCCTTGTGAATTTTTTTTTCCTCTGGCTAAAACCCTTTGGAAAACAACTTCACTTGGGTTGACAACTTTTGATGTTCACCATATATGAAGGCAATAATTATACCCCCGCAAACAAAGTTTGGGGGTATATAGGAATCGCCTTGTCCATTGGTCTTTCCATTTGTCTGTCTGTCTGTCTGTCTGTCAGTCCATGATCCTTTTCAACACATGTCCTCCTTAACGGGTGCTATGATTTTAGTGAAATGTTACACAGTTGTAGTATACCACCTATTGAAGTGCATAAAGTAATATAGTTGCTGCTCGAAGTTTTGAAGGGAAGATAATTCAACTTTAAATATTTACTGGGAAAAAATTGAGGACAAACTTTTTCAGCTCCTAAACGGCTGATGGGATTTTGATGAAATGTTACACAGTTATATTATGCCACCAGAAGATGTGCATGAAGTAATGTTGTTGCTGTTGAAATTTGGAAGGGGAGATAATTCAACTTTCAATATTTTGGAAAAAGGAGGTATATATCATTGTGTCCATACTTAAATTGTGTCCACAATTGTACTGTGTCCATAGCTTTATTGTGTCAACACACACTTAAATTTGCTCTTATCATATTGATTGAGGGTTCAATGAGTGGGGGTATAACTGGCTGCCATTCAGAGATAGCTCTTGTTATATATTGTTTTTCTGACATTCACAGACCACAGTATAGTTGTTGTAATACAAAGTATTGGACTTTGTAATAGCTTATAAACTCTGCACAATCTACCTGGTGGAAAATGCATATAGTAGTACACATTAATTAGCCAGAGAGTGACCTTGCAAGAAAACTACATACCTTTGTATAAACTGTATAAAGTTCTTTATAGTACAATTGGGGAATATTAATAGTTGTGTTTATATCCTCAACAAAGAAGTGTTGTATATTAAGTTTACTTTTATTGACCAGCTGTCTTCATATTCATATGCTCATAACTGTATGATAAAATGCAGGTGTATATATCATATGGAATATTTGGAATGTTTCAGAATTCATTCTTGATGGACATGTATTTACATCCCCCCTTGCCACAATGCACTTGGGGGATACGGTAATGTCAGGTTTCTTTACTTCCTTTAATTCACATTATTACTTTAAAGGATGTAAAGATAGAAGACATATCTACCCAAATTGCATTGTGGCACTGGGGATTAAAAAACTTATATATATGATTATTTTTCATTGGATATAATGAGAGGGGAGTGCTTCAAAGGAGTTCAAAGATGAGTCCTTGAAAGCAGTACTCTTTTATATTTGTTTTAAATTTAGAAAATTTTGGTATCTGGATGGTATTCAAACCAATCCTTATCACAGTCTTACCCATCACAAATAACAGATCCTAATGGGTTCATTGGTTGCTAGGTATAAGGTCAAGTTCATAGTTGCTATAAAAAAAAAATTTAGTTTCTAGCTAGATGTTAACTTGAGTATCAATCTTCAGCTGAAAAGAAAACTTGGTCACATGTTTAATGAAAAACAGCCAATCAAAGATTGC
>MJUU01054470.1:0-14531 GCA_002080025.1 Modiolus philippinarum | reverse complement strand
AAAAGAGTTGAATTATATTTTTGTCTGATTTAAACAATATTTCCATTGGCACCCTTATGAATAGTTCTTTCGTGAAGATTATATCATTGTGTCCATACTTGTATTTTGTCCATTTTTGTATTGTGTCCACACCTGTATTGTGTCCACACGCACTTGAGGAGTAGTGGCGATAAGGGCCTTATTTGGCTTGAAAAATAAATTTTGGTTGAATTCACAGAATTTTCTCATTGAAATATTCTGTGGGTATGGCTTTTCAGTAAACAGTAAGACTTCTCAAATATTGATGTATGATTACTGAGTTTTTGAGCATAGAAGAAGGGACACATTGAAGATTTTGTCGAAAAATGACAAATTTGACCAATTTTGACTACTTTTTAACTCGAAAGCCATGAAATGGCTGGAGAGTTGTTAAAATGACAAGAAAAAATCACATGAGGCTTCAAGCCTATTAACAGCTCTAAAAGATGATCTTCGTGCTTCTGATAAAATATAGGGCGCAAGTTTCTTTCAAAATCATATAAATTGTGTATTTAAGTTATATTTCTCCATTTTCTTGAGTTGAATACAGTGTTGGTATATTAAATTGAAACAATTTGCATGTTTATCAAATTACTCGTTTTTTTAATATTGCATCTGGGTTCACTGCGCCTACCGGGCAGTAATTTGCCGAAGATGATTCACAGAATTTTCTCATTGAAATATTCTGTGGGTATGGCTTTTCAGTAAACAGGAACACTTCTCAAATATTGATGTATGATTACTGAGTTTTCGAGCATAGAAGATAGGACAAATTGAAGATTTTGTCGAAAAATGACAAATTTGACCAATTTTGACTACTTTTTAACTCGAAAGCCATGAAATGGCTGGAGAGTTGTTAAAATGACAAGAAAAAAATCATGTGAGGCTTCAAGCCTATTAACAGCTAAGATGATCTTCGTGCTTCCGATAAAATATAGGGTGCAAGTTTCTTTCAAAATCGTATACATTGTGTATTTAAGTTATATTTCTTCATTTTCTTGAGTTGAAAACAGTGTTGGTATATTAAATTGAAAACAATTTGCATGTTTATCAAATTACTCGTTTTTTAATATTGCGTCTGGGTTCAACGCGCCTGCCGCGCAGTAATTTGCCGAAGATGAAAATAACTTTTGTTTACCTGTGACATTGAATATTAATAGCAATGAAATCGACATGCATACGAAATCACACAATCTGATTATTTTCACGTATTACTGAATAACCTAATACATGAAGACGTATGCAGCAGTTCTTTGGATTACACAAACTTTTGCCACGTGTAGATTTTCAAGGCTTTCGAGTTCCAGCTCCACCGGAGCTTTGATTTATATTTCTGTATAGGAAATACAGAGCACATGCAAGAACCACTAAAATATTTCTATGAGAGGTTCAATTCATTTGTACCAATAAGTTGGTAAATTATCTAATTGGTTCTTGAATGTGCTCGATAATCTGCCAAATTCGGTATATTTCTATGAAAATTCTCTTTCTATTGTGATGTCATTGGTTCTAATTTTTGTATTTTTCTGTTAATAATATCTTAACTTTGAAATGAACATGAAATAAAATCTTGATGTGCAACTTAAAAATTCACTGGAATCTTGGGCTAAATCAACCCCTTATCACACCTTGTCCTTTGCACTTACCATATCGATTCAGGGTTCAATGAGCAGGGGGTATATTTGGCTGCCATTAGGTGACAGCTCTTGTTTGTACTGAAATGAAAAGGAATAAAATGATCAATAAACATGTACCAAATTGGATATAATAAACATGTTCCAAATTGGATATAAACATAACTCAATAATGGATAAGGTTTTAAAATCAATATATCATGACCTTGGTTATATTTCAATTCCTATTCCTTAATCAGTTTTGAAAATTGCTACCATCTGTTTCTGAAATAGATGAAGGCAATTTTCTAAATTGGTTAATCAATTGCTGAACCAATCTTACAGGTTTACAATTCAAGTAATATGCAATCAAACTTTAAATTGGTTTAACAATATGAATAGATGATTCTTACCACAGGAAATCTTCTGTCTTTATGCTTTGTGTGTGATAACAGCTTGAGCTATTTGAAGTTATATAAATAGTTTATTACATTGGAAAATTTCTTTTTCAAGAACTGCAAACAAAAGGTTGAAAATGCTAAATTTTTAGTTTTAAAGTATAATTTCTAATTTTAAACAATTTTTTTGGATCTTTGGTATATTTTAAAATAAAATGGTTATTCATTTGCATTATATTTCTGTAAAAATGGAAAAATGAAAAAAAAAACAAGGGAGAACATAAATGTGATATAATTATTTCCCCTAAATAAATTTGTATTTTCNGCGTAAAAATGGTGGATATTTCATAAGTGTAATTTGTAAATGATGCAGGGTTTTTGTACAAAATATGTGATTTTCAATATATCTATAGTGTTTTCTTTGGATATGATGGAATTAACAAGACATATGTGGTACTTAATTTAATGGTGTAATAATGGTGTAAAAATGATCTTCATGATAAATATTCAGATACAAAAATATAAAAATGTGCTAGAAATGGCATTATAAGATTAAATTTGTGTTCATATCAAAGATAATAAAAGAAAATTTAGAAATATTTTCAAAAGTAAAATTAAGAATTTCCCCATCCTAAGGAAAAAAAAATATGCATTACAAAGGCAGTTTTCTTCACATCAAAAATAAAGTTTAAGAAAATATCAACTATTGCAATTGTTGAACCAATTTTACAGTTTGATAGCAACAACTGAGTTGTAAACTATAAGATTGGTTCAACAATCCTCAACCTCATTTCTGCTGATGGTGAAGCAAAAAGAAGAAATGACTTCAGCAGTTTTTCACTTAGAAAGAGGGAATTTTAAAAATTGATTGAGGAATTGGTATTGAAGACTATGACCATGGTCATAGTGTATTGACCGTAAATAAACATAGAAATGCAGATCAAGACAGTCTCTAAAACAAATTAAGCTGGTTTACAGAAAATGGCCAATCATAAATTGCTTGACATGGGATATCACACTTAAATGTGTTGTTTTTACCTGCGTCACCAACGGTGACTGCAGGTCTAGGAGCCGCTCGACTCCGTCCGTCCATCCATCACGCTTTGGGGGTACCAAGTTTGTGTAATCTGAAACTCAGACACCTTTAACCCGATACTTTTGAAACTTTGCACAGTTGTTCTGGACACATTGAAGATTTGCACCTCCTCTTTTGGTGAGATTTGGAAAAAAAATTGTGGAATTTATCCATTGTTGAACTTAGTCATTTTTTCATCAAATTTTAACATTAGGGTACTGAGTTTGTGTAATCTGAAACTCTGACACCTTATACCTGATGCTTTTGAAACTTTGCACAGTTGTTCTGAACACATTGAAGATGTGCACCTCCCCTTTTGGTGAGATTTGGATAAAAATTGTCAAATTTATGCATTGTTGAACTTAGTCATTTTTTCATTAAATTCATTAAATTTTAACATTACTGTACTGAGTTTGTGTAATCTGAAACTCTGACTCCTTATATCTGGTGGTTTGAAACTTTACACAGTTGTTCTTGACACATTGAAGATGTGCACCTCCCTTTTTGGGCAGATTTGAAAAAAAAATATTGAATTTATGCATTGTTGAACTTCATTTTTCAGCATATTTTTACATTACAGTGCCTGGTTTGTGTAATCTGAAAGATTAACATTTCTGACTAAATGCCTTTGGAAGTTTTTACTGTTGTTTGAACACATTGGTGATGTGAGCCTCCCCTTTAGGCCAGTTTTGATTTAAAAAAATGTCAAATTTATCTATTATTGAACTTGTACTTTATTCTATCATATTATATCATCATGGTACTCAATTTTTGTCCAGAGACCTTGCAGAGTTTTGAACGCATTGACCATGGGCAGCTATTCTTGAATTTTTGCATTGCTTTCATATGTTTTCTCATAAAGACTCAAAGTATGTGTTTATTTGAATTTCACCTTTGCTGACGTGATATGGACTATTTTCATTTTATGCTTTGTTCAACTTTGTACATTTAGTTTTGGTTTTTTTTCTTCCTTTTTTGTCTATTACAGTAATAGGGCATCTTCGCTAGCCAAGGGTTGCGATCAGCTCTCCTCTTCACCCTTTGCGGATTGAGCCACAATTTGTGAAACATCAGTTTCAAATTATCTCCCTTTACAGTAAGAATTTCAGTATGATTTATTGTAATAATAAATGATTATTTATTGCATCTAATAATACAACAATTCACAATATATTTGACTTCAAGGAAGTAACCCTTCAAAAGTAAAGAAAGATAATTAAATCATGGAAATTTTGCAAAATAGAAAAATCACTAAACGCCATATTTTAAGTTTTATTGTTTTGATATATATTCAAAATATGAATGTAAGTTATTTAATTGGCTGCAATGAAGGTTAACTGCAACTAATCAAAGACGTGGATTTGAGACTACAGAAATCCAGCTTGATCTGCCAAGGGTGAAGATGAGAGGAGCGGATTGTAACCCTTGGCTAGCGAAGATGGTAATAGGGTTGAACTTAATATAATCTCAATTATAATTTGCATTTGAAGAATTTTTGGTAATAAGGTAAATGAATACTTGTTTGAATTGGTAAACCTATACATGATTTTCTGTGAGATTGAAAAAAAAAAAAAAAAAACTCTTTCTAAGTTGGACAGGAGTGACGGTGACACAGGTCCAGACATGTAATTGGTCTTGTTCAAATAGAGGCAACAGTAGTTTTCTGAGCATTATGAAAATGGTATAGTGCTATAGGGTAAACTGATATTAAGTCCGACAATATCGTGAAAGCGATATTTCGGAATGTTTCTCTGTTTTATGTCAGCATCGGTCTTAACAGCATTGGTATCGCCAGAATCTCTGACACTTTCTGCTAATCAAGGGTATAACTGTTACCCGTGTTTAGTGACAGCTCATTTTTAGCTCACCTGACCCGAAGGGTCAGTGTGAGCTATTGCGATCACTTGGCATCCGTCGTCTGTTATCTTTTCACATTTTCATCTTCTCCTCTGAAACCACTGAAGCAAATTCAACCAAACTTTACAGGGATGATGTACTTAAGGTCCTTAACAAAGATTGATCATTTTGTTCCGATCAAACAAAAAACATGGCCGCCAGCGTGGAACTTAGGTTTAACATTGGACCCTATGGGAAAAATCACATTTTCATCATTTCCTCTGAAACTGCTGAAGCAAATTCAACAAAACTTTATAGGAATGATGTACTAGAGGTCCTTCACTATGAATGCTCATTTTGTTCCGATCTGATAAAATACATGGCCGCCAGCGCGGAACTTAGGTTTAACATTGGACTCAATGGGAAAAATCACGTTTTCATCTTTTCCTCTGAAACGACCTAAGCAAATTCAACAAAACTTTTCAGGAATGATGTACTTCAGGTCCTCCACTGAGATTGCTCATTTTGTTCCGATCTGATGAAAAACATGGCCGCCAACGTGGAACTTAGGTTTAACATTGGACTCAATGGGAAAAATCACGTTTTCATCTTTTTCTCTGAAACCACTGAAGCAAATTCAACAAAACTTTTCAGGAATGATGTACTTCAGGTCCTCCACTAAGATTGCTCATTTTGTTCCGAGCCGATAAAAAACATGGCGGCCAGCACGGAAAAGACCTAAGCAAATTCAACAAAACTTCACAGGAAGGATGAACTAAAGGTCTTTAACAAAGATTACTTATTTCGTTTCGATTCGATAAAAAACATGGCCGCCAGCACGGAACATAGTTTAACATTGGACCCTATGGGAAAAATCACATTTTCATCTTCTCCTCTGAAACAGCTTAAGCAAATTCAACCAAACTTTACAGGAATGATGTACTAAAGGTCCTTTACAAAGATTGCTCATTCCATTCTGATCAGATGAAAAACATGGCTATCAGCAAGGAACATAGTTTAAAATTGGACATTATGGAAAAATCACATTTTTATAATCTCCCCTGAAACTGCTGCAGCAAATTTATAGGACTGATGTACTAAAGGTCCTTTACAAAGATTGCTCATTTTGTTCTTATTCTCTGAAATTGTTGTGTATTGGAATGATGAGTAGAAGGTCCTTTGCAGAGTTAACTCATTTCGATAGGACAAAAAAACACAGGTGCTAATAGAAAACATAACATTAGACCTCCATTGGTAAAAAACATCATTTTTGGTCATGCATGGCAGAGAAGTATTTTGTCAGGTGAGCGATACAGGCTCAGTCTCTGAGCCTCTAGTTCTATAGCTCTTCAAGGATAAGGAAACAGTTTTTGTAATTTTTCGCATTGATATCGAGTTGGACATAGTGTCCAAATCACGATCACTTTAGAAATTACTTCAAAAATAAAAAATGGTACTACATGTATTGGTGACAACAAAAATCAGCAATTTAGACACAGCAATGAACAATTAACAATACTTTGTTACTTTTATTCTGGTAAAAATTTGATAAAAGACGAAAATATAACTCCAAAGTAAGGTGTCCGAGTTACTATCATTATGTCCGACACAATGTCAAATTTGAAAATTACATTTTCGTATAGAAATGGGGTCAAACGAATTATTTTCCGTCTCTCAAGACAGAAAATGACCAATCAGAGTCTGTACTTTACTATAGGGCTCTGTTTGATTGGTTAGAAATTGTTTTCTTCAAATGACAGTTGGTTAAAAATAAAAGTGTCCGACTCACAATCAATTTATCCTAAGAGCAATCACGGGGGGAGGGGGGTCACTTCGGGTGGAATTGGGTACAGGCCTGCCGCTGGCATTTTGAAAATACCCCCCTTTCATATAGTTCCCCAAACAAAATATTGACCCATTCATATAGTAAATTTCAAAAATAAGCAACCTAACTGTATAGTAAATATGTGTAATTTGAGTCAGAAAACCATTATTTCACAAAAGGAATGTTCTTAAACAACAAATAATGATAAAACTTGATTAATTACAGCAACCAGTAGAGATTCTGGCCATTTGGGGTTAATTCCAATTCCACCACTTCGGGTGGAATTGGGTACAGGCCTGCCGCTGGCATTTTGAAAATACCCCCCTTTCATATAGTTCCCCAAACAAAATATTGACCCATTCATATAGTAAATTTCACAAATAAGCAACCTAACTGTATAGTAAATATGTGTAATTTGAGTCAGAAAACCATTATTTCACAAAAGGAATGTTCTTAAACAACAAATAATGATAAAACTTGATTAATTACAGCAACCAGTAGAGATTCTGGCCATTTGGGGTTAATATACAACCCATTTATATATATGATGTCAAAAATTACTACCCATCCATATAGTTGACAACTGCAAAAAAACAGGGCCATTCCAGCGGCAACGTCTGTATATACCTCTATATAGGAAGTGCCCCCCCCCCCGTGAGAGCAATACAGATAGTTTTACTATAGTGCAATAATTTGTACTATTTCTTGATCTCTTTGGACGAAACCTCAGAGATGAAGAAATGGTACAACACCATATGTAACATCATGGTATTTTCTTCTAACTACATCATGCCAACTTCTCGTTACAAAGCAGAAACGAACATTTATTTGACATTTATTGAAAAAAATACAAGTCAGAGTAACCTTGTTATCTTTGATGTAAGGGGTCCTTGTAGTTAATGAAGTGTATTTAAACATCTTGTTTTGTTAATGATCCAATACACATAAACAGTGCAACAAAATAGTTTTTGGAATGTTTTGAATTGCCCTGAATGTGTCTTACTTTTATGGTACATTTATATATACAACTGTGACAATAATGAACAGATTTCTGTCAGAAAAAAAATCTGGTTATTAAGCTTTGCGGGCAGGTGACTGCCAAATTGGTACAGCAAATCTCCTGCAACTTTAAAGTTTGAAATTGCAATTTCGCAGATCATTTGTACACATGTTAGAAATGTGCAGGATACTTTGATTTTCTTTTTTGATAATTTATAAAAAAAATATAAGTTGCTGAACATCCCGTCTAATGATGGACCTACTATGGTATACCTATGTCTGATTGTCTGTCCGTTTCCTATGTTGCACTGTAACTTGACAACCATTTGGCCAATTTACTTCAAACTTTGAAGAGGTATTGGATATGTTGATGGCCTTACAATCTGTGTACTTTTCGTGAAAAAAAATTTTGATTTTTCTCACAAGAGTTATTTGACTTTTTACATGTGGCACTCTTAATACTTTGATCAGCTCACTTCAAGCTTTGCAGATAGAGACATCAAGCTTAATTAGGCAGTTATTGGTGCATTCTAAATTGAGAACCCTTTATCTAAATCACCAAAAGTTTTGAAAGGTTGACAACGGGCTTATCATGCGACTTGGCACAGCTTTTTATTTAAGCAACAGCTAGGGTACACCATTTTCTGCAGGTTTCTACACAGAAAGTTTTTATTTTGCAGGTCGATGGATATGCATATATCAAAAAAGGTGTCATGGTACTTTGGTAATTTATGCCAGAAATACTACTTGCCTATAAGGCAATGTAAGCTATTGCCATCACTAATAAAACCGGTTTTATCACAATTATTAACCCGAATAAGTCAGTCATTATATTCCACTCACTAACGATCGCTCCATTAACGCCTGAATGCATACACCTGGGAAATCCTTCAACCGGAGGTATTGATTGAGCTATGAATCGTGGGTATTCAGTTTATAAACAATATTTTTTTGTCCTTTCCTTGTCGACATGCAGCATAATAAATGTGTCTTTTCAATATTTAAGATTAATTAGATAAATTAATTTGCAGTTTTTCAAATTTTAATAAATATTTTGTCTCGATACTAAACATCGCATCGTCAACTTCTATGTTTGTAAACAACCGGCATGTGCTATTGCGCAGACTCACAAATTTTAAGCTTGCTGATTGGTCAGCTATTTCAGAGAGCAACTGAAGGATTTTTAACATGTGACGAGTTCAAGCCCTCGAGAGGTGATCAGCCGCTAGAGGGCGCAGAATTATTCGAGTTACACAGTTATGTACTAATTTAAATTAATTAATTAATTTAAATTATTTTAACTCTTATGTTAAATCACAAGTCAGAGCACTACCTAAAACAGATTTCTGAATATATAATAGAATGCCTAGAAATAAGGAAAGAATTATTATAATTATGATACTGTAATATTGTATTATTCTCATATCATATGTCATCAATAAGTTACTTCTTCATATTGTTTATGTATTGTCATAATCATTGGACCATAACTTTGTGTCAATAAAGAATTTGTAATTTGTAATTTGTAATTTGTAATTTAAATAGTCTTCAATTAAATGACACTATCACTGAAATCTGACAATGTAAATTCCTACATAAATCAGCCTACATGTATTTTGCATGAAGTGGTCTTTGGTTAAAATGTAGTATACACAGCAAACTTAAAGAGACCACCAGAACAGCAGTTTTCAGCTCCCCAATGTGTTTTAGCACTTGACTGTGACATCATCACCTAATTTCTAATTAGGAAGATTGGCAGTCTCATTGTAAGTGGTTGTGTTACATCTGAAAAATAGATTACGATGTCATGCAATGTTTGTACCTTGACGTTAGAACTAGATAATTTGGTAACAAGCAAATATATACAGTTGTTTTACAAAATAGTTATACCGATAATTATTTATAGAAAACGGATCCATTATGTTTGTATTAAACATGCATGTTATAATTAATCTATCTTACATGTGACTTTATCTATCATATCTACATCAAAGTGCAAATAATTTGCTGGTTCTGCAAACTGGTGTAAAATTAATAGAAATTGTATTTTTAGATCACTTGATGAGCTGTTGATTGTGTTGATCACTTTTGAAAATACAGCATAAGAAAATTTAATGTCCTTTTATACTCAGATACTATTTAAGGCACAGACTATTTGATTTTCAGACAGGGGTTGGGGGCACTTGGATTAAAAATAAAAAACTCTGTTCATTAGGAAAATAAGCCTTGCTCAACAAATTTTCATAGCTGAAGTGTATACTTCAAGATGAAGAACAACAATAAAAGCGTTGTTCCATTGCTTATTTACCATGTATTTGTAGAGACTTTGTCTCATTTGCATTTACTCCATATCCCTTCATTGATACGTATTAGAAATTAATCTGGCCTGAATAGCGGGCCAACTTAAGAAATATTACACATCTTGGGTGAAAATCCCAGTTTATATCGGAAATGACTACTCTCGGCTAGAAATTTTAATTTTTAATTTTTGAAAATCACATTTTGATTCAATCAAACTGATGGAAACTTTACATTAATTTGGGATTTTTTTGTCCGATTTATTTTCAGTTTCATCAGAATACTTAAACTGCTGCTACCTGACGTAAATTCAAATAGAATTTGTTACAATTTATCTATAAGTGTCAATCATTTGTCAAGATTTATCTGTTTTGAGATGTGTAGTGATAAGAAATTGCATAATTTATGAGTTTAAAATATATTGTTTGCAGCCCTGCCCTCTTCGAAGGTGAAAGCATATTTAAGGAGGTATACGTCCTTGGTAATGAATACTTTATTATTTCTGTGTATTTATATTTCTGTTTTTCACAACCAAAACAAGAAGAAAGCATGCCGCCGGTGACCTGCCATCCTTTTGATTCAATTATTTACCCAGTGTAGAGGTCATACCTTGAATTAGTATTAGGAGTATAACTAAAATTTAGACATTGAACTGTTATTCTACACTAAGAAACAGCTCAATAAATGGTACCAGCGCTTTCCTATAGTGTGGTGGCCTTTTCTGTTGTCTGAAAACTTTGTTTCTAAATATGCAGTAATATACAGTTACTTACTGGTGCGAGGACAACAGCTGTTTTGTTAGACCTGAAGACCAAACTATTGCCTGAGGTGGATAGGCCAGGTTTGAGGGTCTAACAAAACAGCTGTTGTTTGAGATACCAGTCTATAACTGTTTTGTTATACCTTAAAACTAATTACTATTCACTGCATACTAGCTAAAATATTATATTTATATATTAGTCTCGCATATTACTTCGGTATTCCTTTGATGGTGTATGACTAAAATGTATCGAGATGCCTTTATACTGAACAAACGGTAGTATACTATAAAATACATGTTTAAAGTGCAACCTATAGTACATGGTGAAATGCATCTTCTGCATTATGTTGGAACGGAAAAGTGTTTCACTGTTCATGTTGTATGAAATAAACTTTTTAGATACACTATGAAATGAAACACAATCAGCTTGCAATTTATTTGATGGTAGACATTTAAAAAAAGTGCTGAATTATAGTCAAGAACAAATCAGTCAATTTAGAAAAAAAGTGTTGTAACCTTTATTAGCTCACCTGGCCAAAGGCCATGTGAGCTTTTGCCATCACTC
Organism: Modiolus philippinarum; assembly: GCA_002080025.1. Classification (NCBI taxonomy): domain Eukaryota; kingdom Metazoa; phylum Mollusca; class Bivalvia; order Mytilida; family Modiolidae; genus Modiolus; species Modiolus philippinarum. Next base: position 3,144 of record MJUU01054470.1, on the reverse strand, counting down.
GGCGTCCGTTGTCCGTCTGTTCGTCCGTTAACTTTTATTCAAAGATCTTCTCCTCTAAAACTACTATGCCAATACTTACCAAACTTGGCCTGAATTATCACCAGGGTATGCACTTTCAAGTTTGTGATTTTTATGTCCGTAGACCAAACAACATGGCCGCTGTTACTAAAAATAGAACATAGGGTAAATTGTTGTTTTTTGCAAATTACTTGAGAACCCTTACAGATATCAAAAATCTGACAAGAGTTAAAAATTATCAGCATGATGAGATCTACCCACTGTGCAATTTTTAAGAAAATCTGAAAACCCGTCTCAGAGTTATAGCCCTTTTTCCATAAAATTTTCAAAATTTTTGCATTTTTTATATTTTATTTCAAAAAGTGTAACAGATAAAGGTTAAGTGTAATTTGCAAAAATGTTCACCATATCAAGATATACCCACCCTGAAATTTTGAAGAAAATCCATAAACCCTTGTAGGAGTTATTGCCCTTTTTTCACCAAATTTTTAAAATTTTCGTATTTTTCATCTTTTATGTCCAAAACTATAGAAGATGAAGGTTAAGTGTAAATTGATAAAATGTTTGCCATGCTGTGGCGACTTCAAAACTGATATTGAAAATTGTTCCTTGACCGCCATTTTCAAAATGGCCGCCAAAAAGGCGGGAAAATTCAACATTGTCCGATTTCAATGAAATTTTGTTTCCAAATAGATATTGATGTTGCGACTTTAAATCTGGTGTTGAAAATTGTTCGCTTGCCACCATTTTCAAAATGGCTGCCAAAACAGGTGGGAAAATTCAACATTGTCCGATTTCAATGAAATTTGGTTTCCAAATAGATATTGATGTTGTGACTTCAAAACCGGTGTTAAAAATTGTTCGTTGACCGCCATTTTCAAAATGGCCGCCAAAAAAGGCAGGAAAATTAAACATTGTCAAATTTCAATGACATTTGGTTTCCAAATAGATATTGATGTTGCGCATTCAAACCTGGTGTTGAAAATTGTTCGTTGACCGCCATTTTCAAAATGGCCGTCAAAAAAGGCGGGAAAATTCAACATTGTCCAATTTAAATGAAATTTGATTTCCAAGTAGATATCGATGTTGCAACTTCAAAACCGATGTTGAAAATTGTTTGTTGACTGACATTTACAAAATGATCTCTCAACTTCAAAACTGGTGTCGAAAGTGGTTCTTAGCAAGAACGTTTTTTGTCAAAAAAGCCCAACAAAGAAATATAGTAAAACTTCATCAGACTCTAAAAACAATTCAAGATATTGGAGGTGTTTGAGCTACAAAAGTTTGAGAAACTGAAGATCAACTGTATAACTTGCAATGTTCCCTTGATTGTGGCAACTGAAAGCCAGGTGAGCGATACAGGTTCCTGGGAGCCTCTGGTTGTAAACAGATAATAATCACATGCCTTAGTAAACCAATGAAATGTGATTGAGCAGGCAACAGCCTCTTCCAACATGAACTGGTAAAAACAGACGAAATATTAAAAAATTTTCGGTTATATGACAATATAGTAAGAATTACAAAATCCTCTGTTTATACAAAGAATATAGTTTTTTATACGCCCGTCGAAAGACGGACCTATTATGGTATACCGTCCGTCCGTAAACGTTTTGGTTTCCGGAGATTTTTTCTGTAACCGCTTGACATATTGATTTCATATTTGGAATATCGTATATCTAGGTGAGATACAGATCAAGATCGAATTTGGTTCCGGTCTGTTGATTTTGTATAGAGTTATGGCCCTTGGACTTATTGAAATTTTGAAAAATATAGGTTCCTGGAGATTTTTTTCTGTAAATGCTTGACATATTGATTTGATATTTGGTATATGAGTATATCTAGGTGAGATACAGATCAAGTTTGAATTTGGTTCCGGTCAGTTGATGTTATACAGAGTTATGGCCCTTGGACTTAGTAAATTTCTGAAAAACATCAGTTTGTCCACCTTTTCTTTACAATGCGTGAATATGTTGATTTGATATATAGTATATGATTGTATGTTCATAAATTACTGATTAAGGAAGATAGACAGTAATATTTATATCCATGAGATTTTGTTGCAAGTCGGCACACTTGAAGAACCAATACTACTTACCAAAAATCTGTAATAAAAAGTATGGGTCACCATGCTTGCATTTTATAGAATTGAAATCAAAGTTTGCTCATTTTTAGCCATTTTTTCACCTAAGGGAGCAACCATTTGATTTTTATCGGGGGCAAGGGAGGAATTTGAAAAAAAAATCCAGGATCAGAAATTTGGCGAAAAAAAATATCAGGACAGGAGGAAGCTGAAAAAAAATAACCAGGACCACAATATATGACACAAAATTTCTGGCTTGGACCAAAAAAAAAATGACAGGATTACTTCGAGGCAGAAAAAAATTGTCAGGCTCAAAAATTTCGTGAAAAAAAAATCCAGGATCAGATGTTCCTTCCTTGCCCCCCATAAAAATCAAATGGTTGCTCCCTAAGTTTACAAAGAATGCACAGGGAAAATATGGAAAGGCAATTTTAAGCTTAATAGAAATGAACTTTTTATCCATGACAATTTGATGTATTTTTATGAACAGATAGTTTATTATGTAATTTTTTGGTTTCAATAAAAAAAAATGAATATGTGACCATGCTTTTAACGGAGATATTTTACAAAGTTTCCGGAATAAACATTATTTACAGGAAAAGGGAGTTAATTTGCGGCAAAGTAAACGAAATATGACGTTTCGCATCTGTCATTCAATTATGACGTCACAAAAGAAAAGCCGTCAAATTACTATTCCGGCCTCAAAATCAAACCTACCCTGTATCTGACTCTTTATTTTTCTAATGCACAATTGAATTGCGCAGCACAACAGTGTCTATCTACCTTAAGTTTAAATTAGGTTCCTGTTGAATGATTTTTGTGGACACTTATGGCCCTTTGACTTGATATTTATTTTGAAAATTCATTTTTTTGCACCTTTCTACATGTTCTATGCATTAATTTTACATATTAATTTGATATTTGGTCAATGGTTACATCTTGGTAAGGCACATATTCTGTTTGATTTTTTCAATCAAAATTTTGTTGTGGTCCAACAATGCCATAAAGTTTAAGTTGACAGTGGACGGGTGTATCATGCGCTCTTG
>MJUU01054469.1:61605-72029 GCA_002080025.1 Modiolus philippinarum | reverse complement strand
TTCCGTCTACCATATGGTACATAATTTGTGGCGACAACTCCTCCTAGACCACTTGGTAAAATTCAATGAAACTTTCACAAAATGTTCAGTACATATTGTCGTACACCAGCTATTTAAAAATTTGATTTGACTTGAATCTTTTTTTTTTGTGATTTTTTTTTACATCTAGAATCAAATGGGGAAGCGGGGGGTATGTTTTTGTGAGCTTTGCTCACAGTTATTCTAGTTTCTATTCATGTTTGATCTGTTTCATTTTATAAACTCATATAACACATTAAGAACCATTGAAGAGTAAAAATGGTCCGCTTAAACAGACCTGAAAAAAATCTCCCTCATTGACCCCTCAATCTCCTGGTTTTTGGAGGGAGGTCTCCTGCATTGGCATCCTGAACTTATCACATGTATGTTTTGGGATGACAGCTGCAGTGATTGCATTTGATGCAGATTGTGATCTAGAAAATTTTACACATGAATGAATCTGTTTGGAAGAACGTTTAAGTCCATTCCTGTTTACTGAAATGTTCAACTTGTGACAATGCTGTGCAACGAGGTGAGCTTAGCATTCTTTGGCTGCTTTCTATGTTTGGCATATGGATAGATCACTTCAAGGCAGCATGTCGGGGACCACTAAATTCCAAGGTCAAATTATTGCTTCTTAATGACAATTATGTCAGATTGATTTTTTTTAGTTCAAAGAGGATTTGATTACTTTGCTTTAAGTGGGGATGAAAGTATCATGCCCTGGAGGGGCAGCTGTTAATTTTATTTTTAAATTTTGGTTTTGTTTGTAAATATTTTGCTGTTAGCAAGCACTGACTATTGAATTGAATTGTTTTTTCATAGGAACCCTTGCCTTCTGTCTGTTCATCCATGTACCTTGTTGGCGCATGCCCTCTTCAATGACTCCTTATATTTTTATGAAATGTTAGTTGTAGTATTTAATTTGAAGATGTGCATGAAGTAATATGGTTGATAATCAAAATTTTGAAGGGGCGATAATTCATAACTTAATGAAAAAAGGTAGACTGTTCCTTGTCAACACATGTCCTCCTAAATGGCTCATAGAATTTTTATGAAATGTTAGACATTTGTTAAACATATAGATGTGCATGCAGTAATGTATTGGAAGGGGAGATAATTCATCAAACTGCATTATTTGTAATGAAAAAAGGGGAAGGCACCTTTTCGGTGCATGTCCTCTGGAAGGGTTCATTGGATTTTGAAGAAATGTAGTTGAAGTATATAACCTGAAAATGTGCTCAAAGCACTTTGGTAACTACCGGTATTTGGTATTTCAAAGGGAGGTAATCCAAAATATACATGCATGCAGAAAAATAGAAAAAAATGCATGTGTGTTAAGGTGGGGGTGTCCTATTGTGCCCTTGTCAGTGTTAGTTTTCTTTTGGTTTTTAGGTCAGATTTATTCTTTTAAAAGTTAGACTTGTTCAAACTTATTCTTTAGCAATCATAATGTTTTGCTATACCTTACAAATTAGTACTATATAAATTATATCCTAATTAGCATTTCACAACATCTTATTTCACAGTAATAGGAAATGCATTTATTTATAGTACAAATTGTGCAATGAACGTGATCTAACATTATTTTGTCAAGTTTAAAAGACCAAACATTTTATTAGAGAATATTTCCTCACATTATATGTGATGGAAGTACTTTCCACATTCCTGGTTTAAATGTAATTCACATTGCATATAATTGAAATTTGAAAGCATCAATACATACAGTCAACGACACAATATACCAAAGGTTTTTCATTATTACAAAAATTTGATTTGATCTCTCTGAGCTATAATTATAAATGGTTCTGAAAATTGTATTTTTATATTATACAGCTATTCATGAATGCATAAGTGTGTCATTCCACAGTAATAAAATGATTAGTATCAGTGTAATTTTAAATATGGTGCTTTTTGCTATTACCACAAGTGTTCAGAAATTTACAAAATGTGTTCAGGTATTTTTTTTTTTTTTAGTTGATAGCAATTACAAGTTTTGCCATTGAGATTTGATAATGTTTATCCCATTTTCAATGCAATATCTGGTTCATGTTTAGGATTTTATTGTTAGGATTCATGAATATATATTTTTTTCCTTTATTGCCAGGCTTTATGGTGGCCATTCATAGTTTTTGTCAGGTGTATTTGTCTTTATTGTGAGAATCAATTGTGGTGAATGAGTTGTGTAAACATCACAGTTGAAATCAAAGCCTTTAAGGATGGTCACTCCTCAGGTTTTTGAAACCGTCTATGACTTTCGGAATTCTCATGTTTTATGTATCATGATGCATTTGAAAATTTTGCACACTGACCCCCACTTTTCTTTTCAAAATATGTTTGTACACACCTTGAATAAACTTTTGACAAAATTTGATGAAATTCTTGATATATCTTCATTGTATTCCAAGAGTCGATTGTCTTTATGCAAAGTAAATGAAAAATCTCGAGGAGTTCAATTTCCCGCCAAAGTTTCAGGCACTTAAATCTAAAAAACAGGTACACTGACCTATCAACATTTTTTGCTTAAAATGATGTATGATCAATGCTATATTAAAAAAAGGATACTAATTTCAAAACCTTGATATTATGAACTTGAGGAGTGACCATCCTTAAAGGGAGAAAAAACTGCCTGTGTGTCAGTAATAAGGGACAAATGTTGAATTATACATTAATATTGAAAGCTTTTAGTTATTTTGTTGTTCGAATAAATTCAGTTGATTCAGTAGTTTAAAATTAACCCTTCATGCCTTAAAAGGCCATGTGAGCTTTTGCCATCACTTTGCGTCCGTCGTCCGTCTGTCCGTCATCCGTCAACAATTTCAAAAATCTTCTCTGAAACAGCTGAGCCAATTGTAACCAAACTTGACCTGAAGTATCACCAGGGTATGCATTTAAAAATTGTATTCCATTAGTCTGAAAGCCAAACAACATGGCTGCTGTTACTAAAAATAGAACATAGGGGTAAATTGCTGTTTTTTGCAAATAACTCAAAAACCGTTACAGATATCAAAAATCTGACAGGTGTATAAGTGATCAGCATAGCAAGATCTACCAGCCCTGAAATTACGAAGAAAATCCGAAAACCTGTCTTGGAGTTATTGCCCTTTTTCTGTAAAATTTGCAAAATTTTAACTTTATTAATTTTTTTATCAGAAAAACTATAGAGATAGAAGTCAACTTTAAATTGCAAAAATGTTCAGCATGTCAAGATCTACCCACCCTGAAATTTTGAAGATAATCCAAAAACCCTTGTAGGAGTTATTGCCCTTTTTTCACGGAATTTTCTAAATTTTCATATTTTTCATCTTTTATTTCCAAAACTATAGAAGGTGAAGGTTAAGTGTAAATTGATAAAATGTTTTCAATGCTGTGGCGACTTCAAAACTGATGTTGAAAATTATTGGTTGACCGCCATTTTCAAAATGGCCACCAAAAAAGGCGGGAAAATTCAACATTGTCTGATCTCAATGAAATTTGGTTTCCGAGTGGAAATTGATGTCCTTACTGCAAAACCGGTGTTGAAAATAGTTTGTTGACTGCCATTTTCAAAATTGCCGCCAAAAAGGCAAGAAAATTCAACATAGTCCGATTTCAATAAAATTTGGTTTCCAATATATATAGATATGGTGTTAAAAAATGTTGTTGACTGTCATTTACCAAATGATGTCTCGACTTCAAAACTGCATGGTGTCGAAAGTGGTCCTTAGCAAGACAATTTTTGTCAAAAAAGCCCAACAAAGAAGTACAGTAAAACATGACCAGACTTAAAATAGAGTCCAAGTTAATGGTGGTGTTTGCTCTACCAAAGTTTGAGGGACTGAAGTTCAACTGTAAAATTTACAATGTTAGCTTGATTGTGGCAACTGAAAGCCGGGTGAGCGATATAGGCTCCAGGGAGCCTCTGGTTCTGTGTTACAGTACAAATCATTTGGAGGTCTGACGTATACTTACAATGTTTTTTTTTCCATAGAAGTCTGGCATCTGCATTTAGGTGTATATCCCGAAACTATGCATGGTAGGACCATCAAACTTTGCATATAGGTTCATCCTTGTTTTATTGACAGCCTTGAAGAAAATAAGGTGATTATGGCCTACATATTCTGCTTGAGTGACCTGCATTTAAGAATATGTTCATCGTTCTGTTACTGTACATGGGTTTTTTTTTAAACCCTGCCACATGAAGTGGCGAGGTATTATGTGATACCCTCAGTAGTGCGTCCGTCCGTCTGTCCGTCCGCCCCCTGAGGTTTCCGACTGATAACTTGTGAACGAAATAACACAAGGTCTTCAAACTTGGTATGCAAGTTGTTCACCACAAAACTCAGCTCAAGTTCGATTTTGGGTTCAGAGGTCCAAGGGGTTCTGGAGTTATGCCCCTTGAAACTTTGAAATTTTGTGAATTTTAGGGTTTCCGACTGATAACTTGTAAACGAAATAACACAAGGTCTTCAAACTTGGTATGCAAGTTGTTCACCACAAAACTCAGGTCAAATTCGATTTTGGGTTCTGAGGTTCAAAGGGTTCTGGAGTTATGCCCCTTGAAACTTTGAAATTTTGCAAATTTTGGGGTTTTGTACTGATAACTTGTGAGTGAAATAACATACTTTCTTCAAACATGGTATGTAAATTGTTAACCACAAAACACAGGCCTCTTATAATTTGGGTTCAGCGGTACACATCGTTGTGGAGTTATGCCCCTTTTAACTTAGAAATTTTGTGAAACGTGGCGGGGTATCATGTAATCCACCATTACTATTTTTTCAATTTGCCATGGTGAGCTACCTTTTATACTTGACATTGAAGTTAAAATCCAAAGTTCATATCTTAGATAACTGCACATAGCCAGGTGATCTAAGAACCTTGCATATATTTTCATGTTGGATATTAAGTAATTTTATGAGCAAAATTAGGTCACACAATCAAGCATTTCCTTATTGAGCCACTTGCATTCAAGTTCATATTCCAGTACCTGTTCAAGTTGGAATGATTCTAACTTTCTCTTTACATCCATCTCGGATGTTAGGTAGGTATCAGGTCAAAATATGATCACTGTGACAAAAATTAAAACAAAAATTTCTGCTTGATTGTCTTGGAGTTGATATTTTATATACTGTACACGTTCAGATCATCATGCATAGCATATTTCAATCATCCCACATGAAAGGTCATCATTTTGACATAAATAGGTTGATATAGTATTTGTTTGTTCACTATTCAAATTATTGCCTTATTTTATGAAACAAAATTGTTTAGTTTAAAATGTTTATTATTTAATATTGGTTTATTATTTTATTTTTTGGTGCTAAAAAGTGGAAAACATGAAAGTTGCAAAATAAGATGTACATGCATATACTGTAAATGTTTACATGGGCATTTTGTGTATTTAATTCTGGAGTAGGTAATAAAAGTTGTAAATATTGTATATAGGGCACAATATGTTATTTTATGATTAGTAAATGCATCAGGTAGATGCTGCTTTATTATATCAAGTGTATTTTAGGATTTCAAACTACAGTCGAATTTTGGTAGCTTGAACATGGATGGCTTCATCATTCTTGGTCGCAGGGCTGTTATTTGCCAGGGCCGACTTGTTTAAATCTGGCTTCCAAAAAAAATGAATTAAAGATCTGTCCTATTTGTAGTAAAACATACATACCTTCAAATTTGAACAAGCAATATTGATTTTTTAAGCAATTGTGATATTTGTCATGATTATGTCCATAACGGAAATCGCCCGTCCTTATCATGTCCTCAATCAGTTTGCATTTAAAAACAATTATTTTTGTTTACTATCATAATTAATTTATTTTAAAAATTAAAAAAAAATTGTACTTAGCATTTACTTTAATATTTAAATGTTTCATAAATTATATTTTTTAGATCATCATTTCTTGTCATGCAGATCATTTGTAAATTTCTGCAATGAATCATTATCTCATTTCGGTATATGAAAAATGTTGCAATATTTTTTATTATGACAATATTTTGTCTGACGTGATTATAGCAGACATTTTGTGTTTGTCAAAGTCTGATATGGGTCAACAGTTAGTTAAATTTGGTTCATTTTGTTTTCCGAGATTCAACATAAACAATACAGCTGCATAAAAACAAGAGACTACATTCTTAAAGTCATTGTATTTATCTAAAAGCCAAGAATTATGAGTACCGTACACCTTAAAATGTGTACATACCAGGGATTTTATTTAGTGGGTATAGCAACTACATGTAATACTCAGATATTTTTTTACTTTAGTGGGTCGAATAACTAATAACACAACTATTTCTGAGCTCAATATATTGAAGTTCTACTGTATTTTGGATGTGAAAAAAAAGAATGAGTGAAAAATACAACATTTAGAGGAATGAGACTAAGTTGGACTTGTGTCACTACTTCTTTAATATTGTAAGTGTACGTTAAATTGATTCAGCTGTTAATGATTTGTAACTGAATTTTAAATTTTACTTGAATAGAAGATGTTAGTAGCATCCATTCTCATTTCAAATTTATGTTATTTTTATATTTTTTTCCAAATTTTGTATTATAATGAATGAATTGCTAAATATATGTATGTATGGTTGTGATGAAGTCGTAAAAAGAATGTTTTGTTTTGAGGTCTAGTGCTAAATTTAAGATGAGAACAATTATGAACAAAAGAAATATTAGAAATTATATATCAAAAACAGACAGCATTTACATAAAATTGCAACCAGAGTTGGAACAGATTTAATTTCATCAGGATATGTCAATCTGAAGGAAAAAACTGGAGATCATTGCAAATTGTAAAAAGTCTTTGATTTTCAATAGTTAGCATTTATGAGGACAAAGAATATATGCATTATTATTGAACTTTTGTCAGTACTGTTACTTTTCATTATTAAATTTTATTTAAAAAATGTTCTTTGTATTTCAATACAGTCTAACTTCGATGGTTCGAACACCAAAGGGACCGATGAAAACAGTTCGAGCCAAAAGGGTGTTCAAGATATCGAGGTCGAACTATGTTTAAACTTGTGCAAAGGGACCACAAAAATGGTTTGAGGCATTCAGGGTGTTCGAGTTATTGCAGTTCGAACCATCAAAGTTCTACTGTATATACATTGACCCTCAAGCGCTCTGTCTGTCTATACTTACCGTGTAAGGCCAACTCCTCTTAAACCACTTGAAGGATTTCCATGTAACTTTGCATAAAGGAAGGACACTGCATGCAGATATCATACCTGATTTTTAGAGGTAAACAAAAGAGAAGAAGCAAAATCAGAACTAATATACAGAAAATCGAAATGAGAAGAGCCGAGTTCTGCTTCAAAGTGGAAAAAAATCAGGTGTGAGATGCACCAGAAAGGATAGAAGAATTGTTGCTTCATGGTGACTTCAAGATGAAGAAAAACAATAAAAGCATTGTTTCATTGCTTTGTTTTACCTTGTATTTTGTAGAGACTTTGTCTCATGTACATTTACTCCATATCCCTTCATTGCTTATTGCACACTATTAAGGCGAGGTTTCTATTGATTCATTACGTGAAAATAACTTTGGAACTCTTCTTAAACTACTTGAAGGATTTTGATGAAAACTTACACAAATGCAGATTTGCATGGTTGATTCATTACGTGAAAATAACTTTGGAACTCTTCTTAAACTACTTGAAGGATTTTGATGAAAACTTACACAAATGCAGATTTGCATGGAGAAATACAACTATTGTCTTACATTAGAAAGGGGAGATACATGTAATTTGACTTTGACTTTTCATTAATTTTTATTCAAAGATTTCCTCAAAAGTGCAACCCCTCTTAAACTGCTTGGAATGGTTTTGATGGAAATTTACACAAAGGAAGGACACAATATGCAGATGTGCATGAAGAACCATAATTATTGTGAGACACCATCACTATAATATACATGTACCAAGTACTAAAAAAACAACTTTCCTCATAACCAAAGAAAATTCAATCTTACATTGAAGGTAAGCAGATTTTTATGCCCCGCCTACGATAGTAGGGGGGGCATAAAGTGTTCAGGTTGTCCGTCTGTCCATTTGTCTGTTTGTCCATACCAAGCTAGGTTTACCTACATGTTTAAGATTTTTTTCTGGGAAGGATGTATGCTATTATCATGAAACTTTATATAAAAACACATTAGCATCTAATTAAACAAAAATCATAATAAAATTTTACCCATGCAACCAATGTCATGCTCCACTATCATGGGAAAAAAGTGAAAGTATGAGGTTTACCCACAGGTTGAAGTTTTTTTCTGTGAAGGATGTATGCTATTATCATTAAACTTTATATAAATACACATTTTTGTCTAATTAAACAAAATTCAAAACAAACATAATTATATATCATTAATTTGTAAAGTTACTGACACATGAAACACAACGGATCTCCAAGGGATTCACTAAAACAGTGGTTTTTGTTGAGAAAAATTATAATCATTACGGTATTTCTTGAGAAAGCCAAATTCTTAATTTTGTAACTAAGAATCCCACAACAGTTCACATTTGACAATTTTTATACGCCCGTCTCGTCTATGACGGGACGTATTATGGTATACCAGTGTCCGTCTGTCCGTCCGACCGTCCACACGTCGTACTCTAACTAGAGAACGCTCTGAACATTTTTCTTGAAACTTTGCAGGATTGTTGGGTATGACGGAAGAAAGCTCCATATCGTTTTATTTTGTCATCGGATTTTTCGTTCCAGAGTTATGGGACTTTGATTATTTGAAAAAAGCCTGAAATTGCAATTTTCGTCCACATGTCGTACTCTAACTAGAGAATGCTTTGATCATTTTTCTTGAAACTTTGCAGGATTGTTAGGTATGACGAGAGAAAGCTCCCTATCGTTTTATTTTGTCGTCAGATTTTTCGTTCCAGAGTTATGGGACTTTGATTATTTGAAAAAAGCTTGAAATTGCAATTTTCGTCCACATGTCGTACTCTAACTAGAGAANAGAGGAAGCTCCCTATCGTTTTATTTTGTTGTTGGATTTTTCGTTACAGAGTTATAGGACTTTGATTATTTCAAAAAAGCTTGAAATTGCAATTTCGTCCACATGTCATACACTAACTAGAGAACACTTTGATCATTTTTCTTGAAACTTTGCAGGATTGTTGGGTATGATGAGAGGAAGCTCCCTATCGTTTTATTTTCTCGATGGATTTTTCGTTCCACAGTTATAGTACTTTAATTATTTCAAAAAAGTATGAAATTGCAATTTCTGTCTACACATCGATATTCTTTTATTTTAAGACATCACTACCCCTAAAACAATATACATTTTTGACTGTTTAACATCAGATGAAATAATTGATATATATCGGAAGTCCCTTGTCATGTTTGTTCATATGGAGTTTTTAATTTGAAGAATCATTTAATCAGTTTGCTTTAAAGTGGGGACAGGCGTATCATGCGCACTTGGCGCAGCTGTTTATTTTCAGACTGAAATAGTACTAAACAGGATATTTCGGAAGTGGTATTTTAATGGTTCAAACATTTAATTGCAAATGTGATGAAATGCATTTTACATACTTATCACATATATGGACAATCTGGAGAGATAAAATGCGTATATTCTATATATTAAAATAGAAAGCCGAGTATTCCAGTACCAGTTTGACTAATCGATACTAGTTACTTCCAAGCAATACTCGAGTACTCGTTGACATCCCTATTTATAAATATTACTCATGCAACCAACTTCATGCTTCACTGGTCATGGTAAAAGGAGGATAGTTTAAGGTTTATCCATAGGTTTTAAGTTTTTTTTTCAGTGAAGTATGTATGCTATTATCATTGAATTTTATGGAATACCTATTAGGGTATAATTTAAATAAAATCATAATAAGAATATATTCATGCAACCAATTTCATGCTTTACTGATCACAAAATATATCATTCTTCAAAACAGTTGTGAGGCGGGGCATTGTGTCCGTTAGACACATATTCTTGTTAACCATGAAACTAATCATATTCTTGTTAACCATGAAACTAATCGGTCATATAAGTGGAACAAAATAAAAATTGTATATGTGTTGGATATGAAGTAGGCATATTTTCAGCTAACATGTAATTGTATAAAAGTTGTCGTGAACCAAACCTGCATGATAAAGAGGTAGTCTTGACCCCCCAACAAGTCACAAAAGGCAATACATTTGCGAACAAAGAATGCTGTTGTGACTTAAACTTTCATTCAAGTGGGTAGATTTCAGGAACTGTTTGATGTAGGAACACCATATTTAGTCCAATGGCAGTATATATCAACTGTTGTCTGGCAGACATTAAGTGTGGTCTTGACCTCTATTTTATGGTTCAATTACCATATTATGGCAGTATGTATCAACTGTTGTCTGGCAGACATTAAGTGTGGTCTTGACCTCTATTTTATGGTTCAATGACCAT
>MJUU01054469.1:27146-39641 GCA_002080025.1 Modiolus philippinarum | reverse complement strand
AAAGGGCCGAATTTCCAAATGTGTTTAAATACTGCCGGTCATCTTGGATGGAATGCCGACTTACAGAACCTTTTTAGCTCACCTGGCCTAAAAGGCCACGTGAGCTATTGCCATCACTATGCGTCCGTCGTCCGTCTGTCCGTCACCAATTTCAAACATCTTCTCCTCTGAAACCGCTAAGCCAAATTAAACCAAACTTGGCCTGAATCATCATCAGGGTATGGCTTCTCAAACTGATGTTCAGTTTGTCCCTCTGTCGAATAACATCCATGGCCGCCATTGTTAAAAATAAAACATAGGGGTAAATTGCTTTTTTGGCCAATAACTCGAAAACCGTTACAGATATCAAAAAACTGTTGCGGAGTAAAAATGATCAGCATGATGAGATCTATCCACTGTGCAATTTTGAAGAAAATCTGAATATCCATCTCGGAGTTATAGCCCTTTTTCCGTTGAATTTTTCAAAATTTTTGCATTTTTTATTTTTTATTTCAAAGAGGTCAAGTGTAAATTGCAAAAATATTCAGCATATCAAGATCTACCCACCCTGAAATTTTGAAGAAAATCCATAATCCCTTGTAGGAGTTACTGCCCTTTTTTCACCGAATTTTTAAAATTTTCGTATTTTTCATCTTTTATTTCCAAAACTATAGAAGATGAAGATTAAGTGTAAATTGATGAAATGTTTGCCATGCCGTGGCGACTTCAAAACTGATGTTGAAAATTGTTCCTTGACCGCCATTTTCAAAATGGCCGCCAAAAAAGGCAAGAAAATTTCAACATTGTCCGATTTCAATGATATTTGGTTTCCAAATAGATATTGATGTTGCGACTTCAAAACCGGTGTTGAAAATTGTTTGTTGATCGCCATTTTCAAAATGGCCGCCAAAAAAGGCAGGCTGAAAATTCAACATTGTCCGATTTCAATGAAATTTGGTTTCCAAATAGATATTGATGTTGTGACTTCAAAACCGGTGTTGAAAATTGTTTGTTGGCCGCCATTTTCCAAATGACCGCCAAAAAAGGCGGGAAAATTAAACATTGTCCGATTTCAATGATATTTGGTTTCCAAATAGATATTGATGTTGCGACTTCAAAACCGGTGTTGAAAATTGTTTGTTGACCGCCATTTTCAAAATGGCCCCCAGAAAGGCGGGAAAATTCAACATTGTCCGATTTCAATGACATTTGGTTTCCAAATTGGTCTCGATGTCGTAACTTCAAAACTGATGTTGAAAATTGTTTGTTGACCGCCATTTTTTAAATGGCCGCCAAAAAAGGCGAGAAAATTCAACATTGTACGATTTCAATGAAATTCGATTCCCAAGTAGATATTGATGTTGCGACTTCAAAACCGATGTTGAAAATTGTTTGTTGACTGCCATTTACAAAATGACATCTCGACTTCAAAACTGGTGTCGAAAGTAGTCCTTAGCAAGAACGTTTTTTGTCAAAAAAGCCCAAACAAAGAAATATAGTAAAACATGATCAGACTTTAAAAACAGTTCAAGATATCTGAGGTGTTTGAGCTACGAAAGTTTGAGTACTGAAGATCAAATGTATAACTTACAATGTTACCTTGATTGTGGCAACTGAAAGCCAGGTGAGCGATACAGGCTCCTGGGAGCCTCTGGTTTTATATATAAAGACTATTGTGACTATGTTTAGTTCTTACTGTACTCAGTGTTATAGTTTCAGATGAGCATGGATTTGATATTTTCCAAAAAGATCCGTTCCCCGCTGGTGTCCGTCTTATATGAGGTGCGGACATGCCGAACACATTTTAAGGAAGATCCTCTAAGGCGTTTTGACAGCAAGTTTGGTTGCTATAATTTCATTAATTAAAGATGAATAAGGTTCATTTTTACTATAATCCCCACAGTCAAAATCAAAACCTGTCTAATCGAGGACATGCAAGCATACTTTCAGCTGGATTGGCAAAATTTTTAGATGGCAAGACCGAATGTCTGGTAAACAAAAACTGATAACACATTCTGAGCAATTAAAAAAAACATTTTTACCCTTCAACGATCTTAAATGCGCAAGCATTGATAGACCGAGGTTCTTGTTGTTCAATTGATAACGGAGCTACAAGTCATGCTTGGCTCAAATAGTCCTGTTGGAGTTTAGTTGTTCGCCAACAGAGGGTGGTACATAGTTATTCTCGTGTAACGCGTTTTGTTTTTTTTTTTTTTTTTGTACACTGTGTTGTTGGGTCCGTTTTTATTTGTTTATATTAATACTTGGGGAATAAATAAGACAGGCTATTTAGGGCTTCGGGTTCCAACACCAGGGCTTCGGGCTCAGCTCACGTGGCTCCGGGCTCTCAGAGTTCTGTGGAGCCAACGTAATTACCCTACATTTTAGTCTCAGTTTAGAGTCAATTGATAAAAATGTAATGTGCAAACATGATTTCCATCAGATCTGTTTTTTAAATCCAAGTTATGGGATTTACAGATACTTAAATATGTTAACAACTACGGTTTGTTGAGGAAAGGTTTAAAAATTAATACCAATTAAACTAGTAATTTAGAATATTACATACTCATTGTGAATGCAAATTACCCTCTCCTGATAGAGTTGTTACTAAAAAATAAACGGCTTGAACTGTAACGACCAAACAGAGTATTGCAAATGCATTTAACCGTGTGTTCAGCTGATGCAAACTATTTGCGCATAGATTGCCACAGATACTATGCGTTGATATTCAAGAGTTTGCATAGACGGAAACGTCGGGACATTAGGATTCGTCCGTGTTTGCTTATAGCCACACAATATGTCTGATGTGTTGAGAATATTTTGAAAATTTGTCTTATCGGTAATTTGTGTGAATCTCCTATTATTTACAGAGACTGACATTTTCAGTATCACCGAACTGGACACTTTCACGAAATTATCGGGTCACTGTGATGCGTTACGCCGTGATTAAGTCCGTATCAAAAACAAAATGTCCTATATTCCATATATATTTTGATAATATGATGTTCTTTACGAGGAAGTTTCACGAACTGCAGCACATATTACGCTAGAGTTCGCGCTTTGTTTTAAAAGAAATGCAATCACCTTGCAACTTTCTCTTCTCACTTCACCCTGGTTTTCTCGTCCAGTAAAGGTCCTCAGTTCCTGTCAATTTCCGCCTCTATTAAGGTCTCCAATTTCATGCCACTGTACTCCCAGTCAAATGTTTCAACTCATTCTGTTTTTCTTGTCCATCAAGGTCATATGTTCCCTTCGGTTTTCATTTCGACCCTAGGTGATTTTCCATGTACAAAGTTATTTCTTTCACTGAGGTTTTCTCCTCTGGCAAATGTCTTTAGTTTCTTCTGGCATCTCCTCCGCCAAAGGTCTTCGTTCCTGTCCGTTTTTTCTTCCAACCAAAATTCTTGATTCCTCTGTTTTCTTTTCATCCAAGGTCATCAGTTCCTTGAGATCTATTGTCTTTTCAACACAATGTCTTCAGTGACTACCGTCCTTCTCTCCCATTAGAAGCCTTCAATTCCTATCGGCCTTTATCTCCTTCCAAGGTGCCTCCTCACACAAAGTTCTTTCGTTTCATTTCAGTTCCCCCGGCCTTGTCCTTCACCCAATGTCTTCAGTTGCACCTGTTTGTCACCTCCAGCCAAGGTTGTCACAGTAATTCCAGTTTTCTCCCGCACTATAGCTCTTCAGGTCACTCCGTTGTTTTTCGCCGATTAGAGTCTGCATATGTATATGACCGCCACCTACAACTAAGGCCTTTAGTTTTTTTCTTCGCCCTTGTACTCCACAGGTCTTCTACCAGTTCCCTCCTATCTTCTACTCCGGCCAATGTCTTTAGTTGCCGCCAACTTTCTCTTCCACTCAGTGTCATCATTATCCCCCCTTTATCATCTGCATAGTCTCAACAGGGCTTAACCAGTTTGAAGCCCTGCCGACACTATCAAAGTTATTTTGGACAAAGAAAACTCTGTCAAATTTTAAAGTTTCATCGGTCGAATTAATTTATGAAGGACTTTGATGGAATAGAGACCCATCCTATTTTTTTCTTCAATCTAAATTATGCAATATAATAAAATGATATCAGGTTAGTAAAAGAAAATTGTTATAGGCGAATAATGTGATCCATTCTCAAAAGTTTTGAAATTTTGGTCCTCTTAGTACAGTGTCCAACGAGAAAGCTGACGATATCCCTGTATTAATTCCTACCACAAATTAAGGTCTTTGATCATCTTCTTCCTTGCCTACGACTTCTTAACAAAATGGACTGCATTTTATGCACAGAATTAAATAAAATAAACACTCCCTTGAGATAGTAAAAAGTACAATGAATTTAAGATAGCAAGTAAAACATATGGTCAAGAAAGCAAAGTTTAAAGTGTAAAAAAGATATTGCAAAAACCCCTAAGATTTTGGCAATATGCCAACTCCAAAAGAAAAATAAACACTGGAATAGCAGAATTTGAATAATAAAGACGAAGAGGAGGAAATCCGTATAACCAGATGTGACGAAGACAAAGCAAACGCAATTGCCAACTTTTTCAGTAGTGTATTTACCAGAGAGACTGCTGGGGAACTACTAGATATTGAGAACATTGAGGTTGAGTACATTTTAACGAAAGGGAATTAACAGAAAAATTGCTGCCACAACTAAACCCAAATAAATCACAAGGACCTGATTTCCTCCATCAAAAAGCTCTCAAAGAACTAATCCATATACTCGCCGATCCGTTAACCAGAATATTCAATTTGTCTAAGGAGACTGGAGTAGTACCAGAAGTATGAAAGTTGGGTAATATAGTTGCACTGCTCAAGAAAGGGGGAAAATCTGATCCAGGAAATTATAGACCAGTCAGCCTGACAAGCATAGCATGTATAGTTATGAAAAACTGATAAGAAATCAAATAGTTGATCACATAAGTAGTGAAACGTGTCACCCTAGAACACCTGTTCTCCCATGTTAAAATCCATAAATTACCCCCGATTATGCAAATGAGCTAATTAACCACGCCCATTTTCCTTATATGGTCATCCATGATCCCTACTTCCAAGCGTCAGGAACGTAGAGCACCGTGAGATGGTGTGAGAGTGGTGTGACGATTGGGGTGGGGCAACCGGGTTCAGTATTCTAACCCAAACCTCTTTCTATTGTTTTATTCTATTTTGATTCCTTCTCTCGTGTTGCTTGAATAACCATTGCGAATAAAAGTTTTATTCTTTTTGTATGTACTTTATCCCAACTTTATCACTCTGATATTTTTTGTCCAATACTTCAATCTTTTCTATGTATTTTCTGTACTTGTGTTTAACATATAACTTTAACCCAACCGTTGCATTGGTATCGATTTATTTTTTGTGATACCCTTTACCCTTTGTCTTTCGTCTCAGTTATCTCCCTTTGTTTTGTCTACTCTCGAGTCCATGTTTTATCTTGTTTTATTCTAACGTTGCCCCAGCTTTTGCACCTGTTTATTGTTTATCCCGTTCGGTATGATTATTGATTTTTGGTGCATTTCCTTTTATTGTTTCCTGTATCTATATGCTTTTCTTTCAATAAGACAATAAATAACAAACTAAATTACATATATATGAATTTTATTTTCCCCGTCATGAAGCAAACATGGGTCGGAGAGCCATCCACATGATGCCTTTACAATTAAAATCCATACGGCCTCGTGCTATAATCTTCCATGGCCACTCTTTTGTCAAATACTAATTCTATAGTCTTTATTTTGATATACGGACAGGAGATTCATATTATCTCGTATGATCCGGAAATTATCAGTTATTATTATTATCTGTATGCATAGTTTTGAGGTCCACCGGTTACAAATTCTGTAATTCTTTTTCCAACTATCTCATCTGTTAGTTCTCCTAAGTAGTCTCCTAATTGTGGTTTCCAATCTGTATGTTGGGAAGTAAATACAATGGAATCTGTAACTGCGTAGATTGCGCGGTTGTCCAGTTTCTCCAAATAGCTGTACAACTTAAGTCTTGCTTGGGCTGTAGTGTAAGCAGCAATGACCACGTTGGTGCGTCCCGAGTCTCCGACGAATTCTTCTTTGTATCGATATCGCCCTCCAATCACCGTATCACTTACGAGATTAACACCGATGAGACTGATTTGATCACTAGTTAACAAATCGACATAGTCGCTTGGTTCGGAATAGTATTTTATTTGTGGCATATTGGATCTCTGACCAAATTTTCCCCAGAAGCTGTTTAACATCAATTTGGCTAAAGCTCGTAACCCCGGGTTCTTCTTTATTTTATCGTTATCTAATAATATTCCTTCTTTGTCGTAATAATCTCTAATATAGTTCTGTTTGTCTTCTTCTGTTTTACACCATTCTGGCCATCCACTGGCTTCCTGCTTCATTTTGAGAAAAGTGTTGACGTATTCGGTAAAGAGTCCTCCTGTCTTAGTCGTTTGATCGTATTGTTCCGTGTCAAAGTGCCAGACTTCATAGATTCTGTCTATCTGATATCCTTTCTCCAACGCTTTCTTTAGTTCATCGGTGACCCAGGTTCCGGTCAAAGCCCTTTCCTCGTCTATGTGTTGACACAGCGATTGTTGACTGGACTCGGCACAGGCTTTACATAACGTGAACAATAGTTTGCTGTTTATTTTTGCAGGGAGTACTGGGATGTAGAGCCCTCTCGGTGGAAGTACTTTGCATTTGATGAGTCCTTGTATATCTTTGAAATTCTCCGTGATGATGGTTGGGTGTCCCAAGGGTATCTTGCCGGTCTTGTTGATGTAGGGGTACAGTGAAGTAACGTCGTAGTAATCAATGTTTTCACCGTCAGAAGCTTCTTTGTAAATTGTGAATGCTTCTGTACGTCCTCCGTAAAAGGCATCTCTGGGTTCCAATGGGTAAACATATTCGAGGGAGTTTACGAAACTTTGTATGTTAGGATCACTCTGTATTTCTCTTTCGAAATCGCACTCCCATACACCGATGTAGGTATAGCCTTGGTCTTCTAGGTATTTTTTCTTATCCAATGTACGCTGGTGTAATTCACATATTGTCATGCCGTTGACTGGATTAACGGTCGAGGCGCTATAACAACGTAAACATCCGTGCCAGAAACAACCGTTGTATTCAAATACTTAATTTTTGTGGTATCCATCGACTTTGTATGCACCGATCTCCTTCTCACCGCCATTATGAGCGTGCTGTATCCGAATACCGTGCACTTCAGACAGATACTGCAGCCATTTCATTGCTTTAATGGAGTGCTTCTCTTGAGGTCGGTAGCCGAGGGCGGGTATGATGCCTATAGTGTCTGGTTTTAAAAACAAAGTGCGAAACATCAAGTTACAAGCTGATGCTATCGTAATGCATTGTTGAAATGGATCGATTCCTCCGTGTCCGTCAGTGGATGTCATCTCCATGAATAATTCTCGGAACTTGAGACAGGCTTTTCACAACGGAACGGCAATAACTCAACAGTTTTTGTTGCAAGTCGAACATGGAACTCCAGTGTGCGTTGTACCATTCGAAGAAGGCGTTTCTCTCCTCGGGCTTCATTCTTTCTGGTTGGTAATACTTGACATCTGGTAGGCAGTTGAGTATCACGGATTGATTTTCTTTAGTGTTGAATAGGTGAGGAAAGTATCCCTTCTTGAGCTCATTCAAGCCAAACATTTTTGGTAGTTTGGATAATGCCATCGGTAAAAAGTTCATTGAGTCCATCATTCTGATGTTGCAGTCAGGTACGGTGACGGCCATATTCTTCGTTCCATTCGGAATCACATCTGGTAATATTCCCTCGGTATACAAGTAGTTTAAGAAAGGATAACTGTCGTATCCTTTAAAGTTGTGGCACATGACGGTAGGTCCGTTGTTTTTTCTAGAGAATAGCCATTGGCAGAAGTGATTGGTGGTTTCAGGTCCTGTAAATACTAGTTCGTTTTTCCCACATTCTGCACAGGACGTGTGTTCATCGATTCTGTTATTCATACATTTCAAACATACTTTGTGTACCACACACAGATTCGGCTGGTGTTCGTAGGAGCCACATTTGAAATGTTTACAGTTTGAACATTTACCGGTTCCGTCTGGATTGAATCCTTGATCGCACTGGACAAGGTCGTCTTGGGTACATTCGAAATCGAAGAAAATATAAGTTTGTTTCTTTTGTCCATCCTTGGCATTAGCGGGTAGCATGTAACACTGATGTCCTGATGAGTAGAAATCTTTACAGGTTTTACAGTAGACGTTTCCACATATATGATCTCCATATCTTTTGTTCACGGTTTGTCCACAGGTTGAGCATTTGTAGTAGGTAGTGCAGGTAGAGTTTCCCGCTGACGTCATCCGTTGGTGAAGATCGAAGCATGCTGAACCTTTAAAATACCGTCCACAATCGGTACAAAGTATCCACTCGTCAATTTCGGTTTGATCGTGAATTTTACGACAATAATGGCATACGTTATTGCAAACGTGTTCTTCTTTGTTGCTATATCCTTTGTCACATTTTCTACAGTAATAGACACGTGACAGGAAACCCGGCATGCTGGTAATGACATCGTAATGGTTCCCGTGGTAAAACAGGTATATCTTCTTCTCGGCTTCTGGTCCTTTGTATATAACAGTGTGGAATTGCTCTTTGGATACGACATGAATCTGATACTCCGGTAGAACTGCTTGGAATCGTTTGATCTCTTCAATGCCACATTGTTGTAAAGGTACTCCTGCTTTAGCATGTAACTGTACTGCCAATTCTTCCTGAATACGCCGGCCCTGTCTTATAGTGTCCCATTTTTCGTGTCTATCAATTTTAGCCTTAGCCGTAACGATCGCTCTGGCGCAACAAAGGTCGTCTTTGTTTTTTATCTGGATGATGGAAGTTTTATTAGATAAGAATCTTTTAATGTCGATGTAGTCGGTCTTCTTTCGTCCGCTGCCCGTTGGCATGTTAACGTGGGTGACTTCCATTACCACATTTTCTGTCAATGTTAACTTCTCGTTGGATTGCACAACGCGTTCCACCTCGTCCAATAATAAATTCCTGCACTGTTGGTCCACCCTCATAAACGGCATGGCAATGGGGAAGTCCAGATCAGGTGTCTGTAGTGTAATCTGAACTAAGTCCTCTGGCTTGGTAAAAGCGGTCACTTTCTCCAAGATAGCGTCGAAAAGCTCGTGCAGAGTTTGAAGTACTTGTGGGAGGCTCTGGACGTTGATCTCGTTGAACTGGATTTGGTACTGGGTACTGGGTAGCCGTGGTTTGAAATCTTGGTGCACTTTTTCGACCTTTGATCTTTAACTCGAACTCGAACATGTCTTCAGGCTTTTGGGGTTTAGTACTAGCTCCTCCTACTTGATGTCTTTCCTGAGTGTGACGCTCTAAAGCAGATGGTCGGCAGAACGTGGCATGGCATTCCATACATTGGTATCTGGGCTTGTCGTGGTTTTTCAGATGTGCTTCCAAGCTAGCTTTTCTTGTAAACCGCTTAGGGCAAATGGTACAGGCAAAGGTCATATGGTCCCTAAACATTATGTAGTGACTCAACAATTCTCTTCTGCTGTCAAAGGACTGGTGACAATATCCGCATGAATGCATCTGCAAAAGATACATGTTAAACACAAGTACAGAAAATAAATAGAAAAGATTGAAGTATTGGACAAAAAATATCAGAGTGATAAAGTTGGGATAAAGTACATACAAAAAGAATAAAACTTTTATTCGCAAAGGTTATTCAAGCAACACGAGGGAAGGAATCAAAATAGAATAAAACAATAGAAAGAGGTTTGGGTTAGAAAACTGGACCCGGTTGCCCCACCCCAATCGTCACACCACTCTCACACCATCTCACGGTGCTCTACGTTCCTGACGCTTGGAAGTAGGGATCATGGATGACCATATAAGGAAAATGGGCGTGGTTCATTAGCTCATTTGCATAATCGGGGGTAATTTATGGATTTTAACATAAGTTCTATGGGAGAACAGGTGTTCTAGGGTGACACGTTTCACTACTCACATACATTCCAATGACATGTTCAACAGTAGACAGTTCGGATTTTTATCAGGTACTTTTAGAAAGTACTAGAGGAGTGGACAGAAATCCTCGACAATCGTGGTGCTATTGATTCTGCTTACATAGATTTCATGAAAGTGTTTGACAAGGTTCCCCATAGAAGACTTATAAAAAAGATGAAAGATACAACATTGGGAAGAAACTGTCAGTTGGATCTAAAATTTATTGTCAAACATAAAACAGACAGTCACTTTACATGGAGCAGAATCAAAATGCCACGAAGTAACAAGTGGGATCGATCCCTCAAGGCAGTGAACTTGGACCAATTTTGTTTGTGATCTACATAAATGACATGCCAGATTGTGTAGAAGCAACAGCCTATCTTTTGCAGACGACTCCAAGATTTATAAGTAGATGAAACCCAAAAGGATAGTAATAGTCTGCAGAAAGATCTGGATAGTTTTCAAGATTGGTCCAACACCTGGCTTCTGAAGTTCCATTCAAACAAATGTAAGGTCATGACTGTAACTAACAGAAGTTCAAGTCCAACCATAGATAGAGAATATAATTTGTACGATGATATGTAGAATGAGGTAGCCTTCCAGAAATCGATAAACGAAAAAGATACAGGGGTATTAATGGACGAAAACATTACATTTAGTAAACATAAACAACAACAGGTTAATAAAGCAAATAACCGAAGTTACTGTGAATTTAAATTCTGCATATGCGCATTTCAGCAACTTATGTCTCTTCAGTGCAGATAAAATCTAAATATTTGGAAGACCACAAACTCAAAAATGTTTAAAAACTGATAGGGAACAAATAACAAATATGATCTAAATGTAAAACCAAAATCAGCTAAAGACAAAGCTTTGCATTAGGAAGATACTCCTATAGTTTTCAACAAAATTTACAAAAATTTAGATATTGTAAGGTTCTAAATAGAATCGGCTTTCGGGTCAGCACCGAAGTACTGACTACTACGGGAACTAATTAACAGTCCACCAGCAGTGACATCCACCCAGTGGTAGCAAATAACTAAATACTGTGAATTTAAATTCAAATAATATTATGGGCTTAATAAGACGGACATACCTAGATGAGTAAAGCTTCAAGTATCTCTTTCAAGCACTGGTAACTCCACATTTAGAGTATGCCAGCAGTTTGGTCACCATTCAAACTGGGAGATATAGAGATCATATAGAGAAAGTGCAAAGAAGGGCAACAAGGCAATTACCATCATTAAAAGATCTGGACTATTCGGGTAAATTAAGGAAATTGAACTACCAACACTAAAATACAGGTACCTACGTGGGGACATGATCGAAATAAAATAATTATCGGGATTTATGATCGACAGGTAACACAGGGATTACTGAAACTTGACATGGGTACAAGGACAAAGGGAAACTCTAAAAAGCCGAAAAAGAAATACTGCAGGCTTAATGTTAGAAAGCATTATTTGACAAACAGAGTAGTTAAAGTTTGGAATAGCTTACCAGAGGCAGTTATTACAGCAAAAACTGTAAAACAGTTTTAAATAAATCTAGATATGTACTGGGAACACCAAAACATCAAATGCGATTTCAATACCAATGTAGACTTAAAACAAAAAAAAAGACTGGAAGTGACAAACAGTCGGAACACATTGTGAATTGTGAGGAGATGGATATAGTGGTTGATGAATCCATCCTATCCTATCCTTTTAAAATCGCCAAGAGTAGAACAACGCCTGCGAATCGTACTAATTGAGAAATATACACGCCGTCAAGAAATGAGAAAATAGTAATAGTGAAATCAAAATCATTACTTTTATCATTAGTTTATATTTTTGCTTTAACCCGTTAGGGTTTATTTGTGCAAATAAAGTAAAGTCATATTTTTTAGTTTTTATATAATCGATAATGATACTTAGATCCAGAAAGGGGCAGTATTTGGATTCATTATTAGTTTTATTCAATTTCAGTTCTTGTGGGTAAATGATGATGTTTACATAATCTAAATACTGGGGATTATCAATGAGTAAGAATGTCAATAAAGTCTTTTAGCTTAAAAATTCTTTGAAGGTCTGTAGTTGCACACGGCTTTTTCCTCCACCTAAAATCTACAGATTTTTTACCTGTTGTCATGACTGGTCTTCTAACAGTTCTCTATTTTCTTCTCCACACAGGTCTTCCCGCTATTCGGGATCTTCGGTTCCTTTCATCTTCAATTAATTTCGATTATCCTCTCCGTCACCTTCTGTTGCACGTGGATTTTTCCTACACCTAAGTTCACCAGTTCCCTCCGATTTTTCCAGCACCATTAGCTTTTCATTCCCTCATTTTTCACCCTCCGCCCAATATCTAGTCCTCCATCCAAGGTAATCAGTTCCTCAGTACCGGTTTTCTCCTTTGAGGCAAATGCCAAATGTTCCCTCTATATCTTCCCATCCAATGTCTTCAGTTCCCTCCGGCCTTCCCCTCCGCCAAAGGTGTTCATTTCTCTCAGGTTTTCTCTTTAGGGACCGACCATTTAACCTGAAGGGG
>MJUU01054469.1:6043-22248 GCA_002080025.1 Modiolus philippinarum | reverse complement strand
TCATTTTTGACAACCAGCTGATCAAGTTTATCAGTTTACCTAGTAAGCATGAAACCACAATTTAGATAATCTGACAAGCAGATCATTTATCATTTTAAACAGTTGCTGGAGGTTTTATTTTAAGGAACTGATGTCATCCCTTTTACAGTGACCAATAACCTCTGACCCCTACATTTTTGAATGTAAAACGATATAGGTCCCAAATACTTATTCCTTACACATTCCGAAATTTCTCCAAATACTTGCTCCAAAAAAGTAACAAAACTTTGCAAACCCATATCGTGAAAACGGTTCATCCACCAACATTCATCCAAATGAACAAAATATCGGTTATAACCTAACAAACATTTTTCACGTTACAATTCACTACCTATTTATTACCTTTTCCGAATTATATCACAAAACATGTTTAGGGTGTTTTCTAAAATAACCCTCTCCCCTAATAACGAAACGATCCAAGACGGTTACAATCACAACTTCAACAACAACTACAAAATACCACCAAATTTCATCGAACTACACTTACCCACTTAGACACCTCTGTGAAAAGAAGAAAAAAAAAGAAAACGATTTTGGTATCCCTATAATGTCTTTCCGTTGTACCGGAAAGGCATTAAATATAGCTAAGGACAAAACTACGATGGAGGGAGCTAAACCTTAGGCTTAAGAATTTACATACATTTAGATAATAGTAATTGAACAAAGTGTACACATGAGATATTATTTCACGTATAAGTACACCATATCTAAGAAAAATAAAGAGCACACATCTGTACCACATACCCTTCATGTGTCCTCCTTCGTCAAAGATCTACCAGTCCATCCGAGATAAACAGTTCAGTCCGGTTTCCTCCTCTGACAAATGTCTTTAGTTTTCTGTTGTATCTACCCCACCGAATGCCTTCAGTTCCCTCCAGCCTTCTCCGCCGACAATGGTTTTCATTCTCGCCAGGTTGCTCGTCACTCTAAAGTCATCGACTCCCTCTATTTTATTCTAAATCCGAGGTCGTCAATATATTCCGTTTCCTCCACAACACGAGCCTCCGACTTGCTCATCAGCCGAAAATCTCCAGTTCCCTTTGGCTCTTACTTCCACCACAGGTGGTTTATACATCAACCAACCCTCTTCAGTTCTCTGCAATCCTCTCCACCTCTATGTCTACAGCTGAATTCAGTCTTTTCTTTTCTTGCACTCAGAACCTTGTACTTGTCTTAGTTCCGTATTTTTTTTTCGTGGCGCTTGTATTGTGTTCTGTTCGTTTTCGTCGTTGATGTTATCTACAGATCTGTATGTGATCCTTATTTTGCCACGTTTTCTTGATTTATTATTTAGTTCTTGCTTCGGTATTCATCTGAAAAATTTACTGAATTTGGTTTTTTTTTCTTAAATCTAAGTTAATTAGATCCGTCCGACATTCTCCGCCGTTTTATGGTCTGCAGTTGCACCAACCTTTCTGATCCACCCAAGGTCTTGAATTCTATTTGCCTTTGTCCTCCGCCACTCTTCGTTCAGTTCCCTCCGATTTTTCACCTTTGCTCCGACTTATGTCTTCACTTGTCAAATACATCCTTTCAATCCGATCTTTATTTGCCCCAAGCTTCTTTATCCACGGTCTTCATTTGCTTTCGAGTATCTCATCAGCCTCAATTCTTCTGTTCCTTACTGCCTTCTCAACCACTCAAGTTCAACATTCAGGTCCTTCACTTTTCCCCGACATTCTCAGCTGTTTAAGTTCTGCAGTTCTATCCAGCTTTCTCATCAACACCAGTTCTTCACAGTGTCGGCTTTGTTCGTTGCTGTTCTTCGAACAGTTCGCTATGAATTTCTCCTCCGGCCAGTCTTCAGTTGTCACCGGTTTCCCCTCGATCTGATGTCTTCATTTTGCCTTTTTCCTTTATTGACGGTCTTCAGTATCGCTTCTGTTCCCTGTGGCCTTCTCGTTCAACCCAAATTCATCAGTTCCTTCAGATATTTTCTACATTCAAAGTTTTCTGTACCCTCATGATTCTTCCTCTGCCAAGAAATTCAGTTCGCTTTGGCCTACCTATCTATTGAATTATTCAGTTTATTTCATTTTTTTTCTTTTTTGCTGCAGCAAATGTCTGAAGTGCCATCTGATTCATCCTCCGCCCTATGTCTTCCGTAAAAAAACGTCTTCAGTTGTCTTCATTTACTTCTTTGCATATGTAAGATCTCCAGACGCTTCCGCTTGCCTGGTTATTTTTTCCACACAATGTCTGAAGTTCCTTCGGGCTTTGCCGAAAATTTGAAAAAAGTGACGACCACCGGGAAACTAAGCCGTAACCACCATACTCCAAGATTCAAACAATAATGCTGTAAGAGTGACAATATAACCTTTATTCTTCATAGTTCATGTTTTGTGTTCCCCGGCTTTATAGTGGGCGGCACAACAAAAATTTAGATTCTGTATTTTCTGGCTTAGATATATTCATTTGGTTATAAAACACATTCCAAAAATGTTTTTACATTCGAACATGTGTTAGGTCTCGAGACAATTTTTGCTTGGTAATACGGAGAAAAAATGGCGGGAAAATTTCCCCGTACTTTTTACTGTTCAATGTAATTAAATTTTGCTGATAACTCAAAAAGGCAAAATAACACAGAAGTTATATCTATCAAAATGACGCTTCCTTGGTTAGTTTTATTAAAATCAAACATCAAACGTTTTTCGTCAATGTGCCACAGCACCAATGCACTTTGCCTGTTTCTTCGACGGCACTTAAACAGTACAGTGAAGTAAAGTCTCTTCTTAGGATCCCCAATCCCGCCTTTTACTAACCGCCACTGTAAAACTGAAAAAATGCTAAATGACGTTAACCACCACAATCACAAATACTAGTTGTTTGTCACATTTGGAGATGCTATTTATCAACAGCAAGTTGGAATAGCAATGAGCAATAATTGTGCTAATCTACTCGCAGACTTGTTTTTATATTCTTACGAGACTGGTCGAATTTCTTCATGGACTCGTAAAATATCACAAAATAAAAGATGCTAGGTCCTTCAATCCAACTTATAGCTATACTGACGATGTTCTTTCCATCAA
Organism: Modiolus philippinarum; assembly: GCA_002080025.1. Lineage (NCBI taxonomy): Eukaryota > Metazoa > Mollusca > Bivalvia > Mytilida > Modiolidae > Modiolus > Modiolus philippinarum. The sequence goes on along the minus strand of MJUU01054469.1, from coordinate 19,180 downwards.
TAACGCATGTTTTGGAAAATGGGTCCAATTAATATACTAGTATCCGCCAGAACTAGAGATACAGGAAACGACAGAAACCTTAAGATCTACATCTTTTTGGCCTTACATCTCGAATTTGACGAAAATTGTCATCTCAGCACTAAAATTTACGACAAAGGGACGATTCTATTTTCATAATCACCAATTTCCCTAACATGGACAGTAATATTCCATCTTCTCCTGCTAACGAAGTGTATGTTCCACAATCGATTCGTTATGCGAGAGCTAGCACAAATTGCATTGGACATATTAATCTCCGTGACCGTCTAAATAATTAAGGGCTCAAAAAATTCCGTCTCGTACGTTCATTGAAAAAAAATTCTTGATATCAGTCACTTGTGGAAAGTCAGAACGGCGATCCAAGATTCTTTTTTTTATTTTACTTTATACTGGGAACCGTTTACGGCCTTTCAGTAGCAATTACTGTTGAGTTTCAACCGGTCACTACCGCAATGGAAGGGGGGGGGGGGGTTTAGCGCGGCAAAAAACCGGTTTAATCCACCATATCTTTTGAAATACCTGTACCAAGTCAGGACCTTTGCAGTCGACAATTTTTCCGGTGGTTTCCACCCGATTTGTCTTTTGGTCTCATTGACTTCGGCTCTTGTCAACTCTGTAGATCTAGAGGTTAGCCCCATTTAAACAATATTGCTGTAAGGATTGTATTGCAAACTCTCTTCTTCAAAGTTTATATTCTGATAATCGAATAATCAGACACCAAAGTTATCAGTCGCCTCCAGCCTTCTCCGCTTTTCAAATGTCTTCAGAGTCTATTTAGCGTAGGTTCGACTATTTCAGACTTTTGTCATTTAAAGTCTATTTACCGTAGATTGCCAGTTTAGACTTTTGTGTTTTAGACACAGTCAAGGACCCAAAGTCTATTTCGCGCAGGTTATTCAAGAGTTAAGGAACCATGAGCCTTTAAGGTTAGTTGCTTAGTGGTTATTTCAACACAATTGAGGATTAGCGTTGGGCCGGCTTTTTCAGACAGATAAGTCATGTCAGTAACAAGAGTTTGATGTTTAGTAGGTTGCTATTTTGGCTACGACATTTAAACACAGTTTAGGCATTAGAGTCTATGCATAGCTTAGTTTGCTATTTCAGAGTTGACATTTGAACTGAGTCCGTGTAGGGTAGGTTGCTCAAATAGTCCAAAAGATTTGATTTGGTAGAGCAGCAACCAAGAGTCTAAAATTTCAAATCAAATCAACCACCCTGACACACGGCTAAATTATACCTAATATTGAAGGAAGACATATGATGCTTTGGTTTTGGCTAGTCGTAAACGTGAAATATGATTCAAATGTTTAGAATCTAAGGTCAAAGGTCAAATTTTCAAAATTTACTTTTTTGTATATTTCAAGCGTTTCAAAGCATATCTCAAAATATTCTCAAACAATTGCTTTTATGTCTCTCAGGTGTCTCATGATACAAATGAAAGCAAAAATCAAGAACAATAACCCCTTCGCAATGTGAATTACGTCCCTTTTCTCAAATGAGGAAAATTTTCACTTTTAGGGATTTCAAAGCAAAATTCATTGCCAAAAATAAGTAATATAACAAAAATAAGTAATTTACATTCATTTAATGAGTATTTATAAATTTTTTGACGACCTGAAATGTGAACTCTGACATTTATGACAAAAAATATAGTCCTATGAAAATTCCTTGCTAAAACAACCAATGGTAGAGTCATTTTTTAAACCATTTTATTAAAAATTTGGTAAACAAATAATATAAAAGTGACATAAATAACTCAAAACATATACACTGAAGTAAATGTTAGCAATTTGAAACAAAGAAATAATGTGATCATAGCTCACCTAAATGATACCCCCGCCTCACATGGGATTCTTGAAAAGCAAAGTCAATTTTTGATATGTTAAGTCCCAAAAATGGTAAAAGCAGGAGGTGCACGAAGGAATCATGTGTAAGAGGTTCTCCAAGAGTTTTATTAAATCCATTCATTAGTTTAGGAGGGGTTGAGGACAGTGCATCATTACCCCCTTCAGATAATGCATGGTAAAGTTTATGTTTGGCAATGCGACACCACAAAAATTTATCAATCGAAGTCTAAAAAGGAAAGTGCACTATGCCATCAAGTGATAAAAGATTCTCTGAAAGTTTCATCAAATTCTCTTCATTTGTTGAGGCAGAGTTGTGAAAAGCGTAACGATACCCCTTATGATAAAGAATGGCAAAGTCTATATATGGCTATAGGAAACCCTCACAATTGGTCAAATCAAAATCTAAAACAGAAAGTGAACTATGGCATCATGCATTTAAGATTCTCTGAAAATTTCATTAAATTCCATTTATTGGTGTAGGAGGGGTCGCAGAAAGCATACCAGTACCCCCTCAAAACATAGAATGGTAAAGTGCATGTTTGGCTATTGGAAATCAGAGAAAAAATGGTCAGATCAAAATCTGATCAAAAGTAGTAGTATGGCATCGTGTGATAAAGACTCTTTGAAAGCTTAAACAAATTCGAATAACTGGTTTAGGACGAGTTGCAGACGACATATCAATGGATTTTGCTTTGAAATCCCTAAAAGTGGATATTTTTCTTATTTGAGAAAAGGGACGTAATTCCTATTGCAAAGGGGTTATTGTTCTTGATTTTTGCCTTTATTTGTATTATAAAACACCTGAGAGACAATATCAATGATAATATAAGCAATCATTTGAGAATATTTTGAGATATGCTTTAAAATGTTTGAAATACAGTGGAACCTCGTAAAACCGGCCTAGGAACCAAGGGACCAAGGAATCGGCCGGTAGTAGTATATAGGGGCACTATGTTAAAGGTCTTCGTTTTTTCCCTTCAGATCCATTTTGACGAGGAGCCCCATAGTGCATTCTTTGTAAAATATTTTATATGCATCTCGTCAATAAGTCAAAAAGTCCCTTCAAATTCCGGTTCCGGAGATCGTTTCCGTTCCGGAACCGAGAAGTGTAATGAATCTACCATATTTAGTATGTCGCTGACCTTTGGTCTCTCAACACCTATGTCTTGCCTTAAGCTTTGGTCTCACTTGTCCATTGCTATTGGTCATGCCATGTCATTGGTAAATATTACTCTTGCCCTACCTCAATTCAAGGCTTTTTTATTACTCTCGTCCTGTCTCAATTCAAGGTTCTTTTATTAGTCTCGCCCTACCCAATTCAGGATTCTTTTATTAGTCTCGCCCTACCTCAATTCAAGGTTCTTTTATTAGAATCGCCTATCTCTATTCAATGTTCTTTTATTGGTCTTATCTTTGATCTCATGCTAACCCTAACCTTTAACCTTACACTTATTCTCGCACTAACCCTATCTTTTTTTGTTATGTAATGTTGTATATGTTCAGGTATACCATGGTATACCCTAACCCCTAACCAACCCAACCCTAACCCTTATGTATAACTCTAACCCTAGTCATTGTGTTTGTATCCATTATGTTGTGTTCCTTAAGTCCTTAAACATTCGTTTCCTGGTTTTGTTGTCTTATGTTTGTGACTTACTCTAACTATCTTTTCTTTTCTAGTTACTTCTGCTTTTATCCAATGCTATTCTTAAACTTCCTTTTTTCAACCCTAACCTAAGTTGATATGACAACTTTAAATTTATCTATTCTTGCTTGTTTTTTGTTTATGTTTCATTTTTTGAAATAAACATAGTTATTTTCCCCTTTCCATAACCTAACAAGTAAGGCGGATATCATTTAGTTAAACTTTCTCGTTTCTTATTGGTCACTCTGCGTTTATCCAGGCTTGTGACTGGCTATCCGATAAGATAGGCCGCATTACCCTCCCTTCGTCCCTTTCGCTTTTATTCTATCTGCGTTATTCTGATTTTGCTGATGTATTGTCCATTTTGGTGTTGGGTTTCTGCTGTCTTATGTATTCCAGGAGATCTTGTCGGTCGATTTCATCGGTGAGTTGGTGAAGATCCTCTTTATTCTTTATTAACATGGGCACATCAAAAAACCTGGTGTTATTCTGGCTGGCATGGAAAAATCGTAGTTCATCTGTCTCTAAATTTCGCAAAATAAATCCAAAGGATAGATTAATTTTGTAAGCTGATGTTTATTGTTCAAAAACCTCCCCAGAAACTCCATAAATGTTCTGTTAAAATAGAGAGAGAGTTGTTGTCCAAAACAAGATTGAATCGATCGTGTATGAGGTTTCCTGTTTGTTGTGCGGTTCGAATGCTTGGCCAATTGTCTAGGTACAACTGTCGGGTGTCACGATTTTCAGGCAAGACGTATGCTTTGGTATGATCCTCATTGGTTATTGGTGTGGTACCATTCTTGGCTGATAGGGTGGTCAGTATTTCCGTTGAGTTGTAGTTGGTTGATCTCCTTTTCTAGATTGTGATATGTTGGGTCTATTCATCATTATCATTAGCTTCGTAGGTTTGGCACCTGGTCTTTCGTGTATAGCACGGTGACGTTTGAGGCTAGATTGGTCGTTAAAATATCAACCGCAGACATCACACTTCAATGTGTAGTCATGGGAACCCTCGTATCTGGTTTCGTTGTCCTCTCGGTCGAATTTTTTCTCACACTTGGTACAGCTGAACAAATGATTATTCTCTAAATGGCTCTTCGCGTGTCGCTGTAAACTCCGCTTTTCGGCGTACTTCTTTGGGCATTTGTTATAAGCGAACATTTTAACTTCTGGTCAGCAGGTTGGCAGTCTGGCGACTGAAGAAGCTGGTCGGTCGCGCCTTTATATAGTCAAAATCATTTGTATCGATGGCTGTGATTGGTCGGTTTATTTTGTTAGACGGTTTCTGATTGGTTGATTTTCCTGCATTCTGATTGGTCAATTCATTGTAAATAGAGGCTTCTATTGGTTGAATTTCCAGCAATTTAATTGGTCCATATTATGTACAGCTTCAATCCATTTTTTTGTTTCAAAAATGGTGACTTACTGAATGTTTACATCAAAAACACTATGAAACGTCAAATATGCCTATGAACTGACACAAAACATCAATGACATTGATATGAACATAACTTTATCCATAAACCATGAATGAACACATAAAATATGGAAGCACTTTGATATGAAGACGTTAACAAGAGGAAATAAACATCAAGTGATACTATGGAAACAAACTGATACTGAAGATAATATGAAAACTAGTGTGAACTTAAATTCTAAAATCAGAAGCAAAACGTCAACTATAACTATGAACTGACATTAACTATGAAAATAAATTGATATTGAAATCAATATAAACAATACATACAAGCATAAATGGTTAAAGATCAACATACAGTAAAACAAACTATGAAAACCTGTGACTGTGAACACCAAATAAAAGCATAAATGTTAAAAGACCAACATTAAATGGTACAACATATGAATGTAAACACCAAATACGAACAGAAACATTGAAACATCAACATAAACTGACGCAAGATATGTAAACATATGAACATTGATACGAATATGAATACCAAATCATACACCTAACGTTAAGTATGACTATGAAGTGATATAAAACATGTAAACATTAACACTGACATGAACAAAAATATAATCAGAAACATTGAATATCAAAATTAAACGATATTCATATGGACTTTAATGATAAAACTGAAACATAACTTGAAATCTCCAATGAATTGACAAGCATTATGACAACATATAGTCATTGATATGAATATTTACACAAACACAAAAGACGAAACTTAAAATATCAAGATCATATGATACAAAACATTATAGATTAACCACAATTATGAGAACTTGAATATCAAAACATAACATGCAACATGAAATATGAACAAAAATACAAGCATTAATATTAAAACATGAACATTAACTGATACAACATATGAATGTAAACACAAAATACAAGTAGAAATGTTGAACTATGAACATTAAACGACACAAGATATGTAAACATGCAAACATTGACACGGGTGTTTATACCAAAACACGAAACATAACGTTAAGTATGAATACAAACCCAACAAAACATGATAACATAATGACATTAAAAGAACTGTTACATGAAAGCACAACATGAAATGATAAATATGAACATTATTACAACAAACTATGAAAATAAATGTGGACTTTGACTATAAATAACTAAATACCGAAGTTACTGTGAATTTAATTTCTCAATATGCGCATTTCGACAACTTATGTCTCTTCAGTGCAGATAAAATCTAAACGTTTGGAAGACCATAAACTCAAAGATATTTAAATACTGATGATAAAGTGATACAAAACATTTAACTTAACGATATTCATATGAACTGTTACATGAAAACTTAATATAAAACGTTAAATGTGACCACAGATACAATAAATTATGAAAACAAATACAACAATACATGACAATTTAATGACATTGATATAAACTGTTCCATAAAAACGCAAAATGAAATGTTAAATATGACCACAAACACAACAAAGTATGAAACCAAATGAGAACTTTGACATCAAAACATAACATGACACATAAAATATGAACACGAACAACGATATGAACTGTTAAATGAAAACAAAAGATACGTTAACTATGACTATGACTGAACAAAAATATGTAAACATATGTTAAAAGATCAACATAAATTAATACAAACTATTAAAACCTGTGAATGTGAACACCAAATACAAGCATAAATGATAAAAGACTAACATTAAATGGTACAACATATGAATGTAAACACAAAATACGAACAGAAACATTGAAACGTCAACATAAACTGACGCAAGATATGTAAACATATGAACAATGATACGAATATGAACACCAAAATCATACACCTAACGTTAAGTATGACTATAAAGTGATATAAAACATATGAACATTAACACTGATGTTAACAACAAATATAAACATAAGGATACATATGAAGTGATGCAACATGAAATTGAATACAAACACAACAGAACATGACAACTTAACAACATTAATGTAAGCTAAACAAAGAAATAACGTCAACTATGACAATGAATTAACACAGAATATGTAAATATATCAATTCATTGGAGATTTCAAGTTATGTTTCAGTTTTATCATTAAAGTTCATATGAATATCGTTTAATTTTGATATTCAATGTTTCTGATTATATTTTTGTTCATGTCAGTGTTAATGTTTACATGTTTTATATCACTTTATAGTCACACTTAACGTTAGGTGTATGATCAGGTATTCATATTCGTATCAATGCACATATCTTGCGTCAGTTTATGTTGATGTTTCAATGTTTCTGTTCGTATTTGGTGTTTACATTCATATGTTGTACCATTTAATGTTGGTCTTTTAACATTTATGCTTGTATTTGGTGTTCACAGTCACAGGTTTTCATAGTATGTTTTACTTTATATTGATCTTTAACCATTTATGTTTGTATGTATTGTTCATATTGTCTTCAATATCAATTTATTTTCATAGTTAATGTCAGTTCATAGTTATAGTTGACGTTTTGCTTCTGATTTTAGAATTTCAGTTCACACTAGTTTTCATATCATCTTCAGTATCAGTTTGTTTCCATAGTATCACTTGATGTTTATTTCCTCTTGTTAACGTCTTCATATCAAAGTGCTTCCATATTTTACGTGTTCATTCATGGCTTATGGATAACGTTATGTTCATTTCAATGTCATTGATGTTTTGTGTCAGTTCATAGGCATATTTGACGTTTCATAGTGTTTTTGATGTAAACATTCAGTAAGTCACCATTTTTGAAACAAAAAGTTGATTGAAGCTGTACATAATATGTACCAATTAAATTGCTGGAAATTCAACCAATCAGAAGCCTCCATTTACAATGGATTGACCAATCAGAATGCAGGAAAATCAACCAGTCAGAAACCGTCTAACAAAATAAACCGACCAATCACAGCCATCGATACAAATGATTTTGACTATATAAAGGCGCGACCGACCAGCTTCCTCAGTCGCCAGACTGCCAACCTGCTGACCAGAAGTTAAAATGTTCGCTTGTGACAAATGCCCAAAGACGTACACCGAAAAGCGGAGTTTACAGCGACACGAGAAGAGCCATTTAGAGAATAATCATTTGTTCAGCTGTACCAAGTGTAAGAAAAAATTCGACCGAGAGGACAACGAAACCAGACACGAGGCTTCCCATGACTACACATTGAAGTGTGATGTCTGCGGTCGATATTTTAACGACCAATCTAGCCTCAAACGTCACCGTGCTATACACGAAAGACCAGGTGCCAAACCTACGAAGCTAATGATGATGAAGAATAGACCCAACATATCACAATCTAGAAAAGGAGATCAACCAACTACAACTCAACCTGAAAGCAGCCAGGAAATACTGACCACCCTATCAGCCAAGAATGGCACCACACCAATAACCAATGAGGATCATACCAAAGCAGACGTCTTGCCTGAAAATCGTGACTCCCGACAGTTGTACCTAGACAATTGGCCAAGCATTCGAACCGCACAACAAACAGGAAACCTCATACACGATCGATTCAATCTCGTTTTGGACGACAACTCTCTCTCTATTTTAACAGAACATTTATGGAGTTTCTGGGGAGGTTTTTGAACGATAAACATCAGCTTACAAAATTAATCTATCCTTTGGATTTATTTTGCGAAATTTAGAGACAGATGAACTACGATTTTTCCATGCCAGCCAGAATAACACCAGGTTTTTTGATGTGTCCATGTTAATAAAGAATAAAGAGGATCTTCACCAACTCACCGATGAAATCGACCGACAAGATCTCCTGGAATACATAAGACAGCAGAGACCCAACACCAAAATGGACAATACATCAGCAAAATCAGAATAACGCAGATAGAATAAAAGCGAAAGGGACGAAGGAAGGGTAATGCGGCCTATCTTATCGGATAGCCAGTCACAAACCTGGATAAACGCAGAGTGACCAATAAGAAACGAGAAAGTTTAACTAAATGATATCCGCCTTACTTGTTAGGTTATGGAAAGGGGAAAATAACTATGTTTATTTAAAAAGTAAACATAAACAAAAAACAAGACAAGAATAGATAAATTTAAAGTCGCCATAGCACCTTAGGTTAGGGTTGAAAAAAGGAAGTTTAAGAATAGCATTGGATAAAAGCAGAAGTAACTAAAAAAGAAAAGATAGTTAGAGTAAGTCACAAACAAAAGACAACAAAACCAGGAAACGAATGTTTAAGGACTTAAGGAACACAACATAATGCATACAAACACCAAATGACTACGGTTAGAGTTATACATAAGGGGTATACCTGAACATGTACAACATTACATAACAAAAAAGATAGGGTTAGTGCGAGGAAAAGTGTAAGGTTAAAGGTTAGGGTTAGCATGAGATCAAAGATAAGACCAATAAAAAAACATTGAATAGAGATAGGGCGATTCTAATAAAAGAACCTTGAATTGAGGTAGAGAGAGACTAATAAAAAATCCTGAATTGGGTAGGGCGAGACTAATAAAAGAACCTTGAATGGAGACAGGACGAGAGTAATAAAAAAAGCCTTGAATTGAGGTAGGGCAAGAGTAATATTTACCAATGACATGGCATGACCAATAGCAATGGACAAGTGAGACCAAAACTTAAGGCAAGACATAGGTGTTGAGAGACCAAAGGTCAGCGACACACTAAATATGGTAGATTCGTTACACTTCTCGGTTCCGGTACGGAAACGATCTCCGGAACCGGAATTTGAAGGGACTTTTTGACTTATTGACGAGATGCATATAAAATATTTTACAAAGAATGCACTATGGGGCTCCTCGTCAAAATGGATCTGAAGGGAAAAAAAGAAGACCTTTAACATAGTGCCCCTATATACTACTACCGGCCGATTCCTTGGTCCCAACATAGGCCGGTTTTACGAGGTTCCACTGTATATAAAACGTTTTAAAGCATATCTCAAAATTTTCTCAAATGATTGCTTATATTATCATTGATATTGTCTCTCAGGTGTTTTATAATATAAATCATGATTCAAATCCCAAACATATAAATCATGCTATACCACATGGCCTAAGTTCACTCAGTGTAGGGGACCCTGTCCTAGATCAGATAGGCCTACCATATCCTTAATCTAAACACTTATCACAGGACACTTACTCAAGCCCTATTCCTAACTTTAACCCTGATCCATGATCTTTACCATACGGGACCGACCATTTAACTTGAAGGGGTGGGGGCTATGGTTTAAAAAAAAACATTTTGGAGCTGATTTTTCGAGAAAAAATATTTTGGCTGGGAAAATGATGAAAAAAAAATTCTGAAGGAGGCTTTCTGCAAAAAAGTAATGTTAATTTTGATAAATAAAAAATTTGCGCGAAAAAATTGTCTGTCAAGAAAAAAACATAACCCCCCCCCTTTTCATTTTAAATGGTTGGTCCCTAACCAAAGCTTTCTGTAATAAATATAAATGCAAAGTAATCACCGCCCTAAAGTAGTGGATCCCCTAAAGTAAATGAAGGCCGAGTGCATTGCAATCTCAAGTTTGATCTACGTAGTTGTCGGTCCTTGAACTGAAGTTTTACAATTTCCTGTGTAGCGTGTAGCAGACGCCAAGTTGTCTTCATTTGAGGATTGCCAATTTTCAGAATTACTTGAGCATTATGCTATTTAAAAGCATATGTCATTTCATTTTGAAAGTTTTCAGTCAAAATATGACAGCATCACAAAAGGACAGTGTTCAAATAACAAATTACGTAGTTTTCGAGATCCTTTCATTCCCGGAATGACGTAACATCTTTTATGACGTTCCCGTCATTTTCAGGTTCACATACATTTCCGGTTTATTGCATCTCCAACACACACTTTGAAAATTCGTCTAAGAAATGCTATCTAATTTGTAAATTAAGGGAATTTTACTTTCCCTGTGAAGATGAGTATTTGTTTTAAATGACGTGATTTTTATTTGAACATTTTTAAAGACATTTGTTCCAGTTAAATCGACGCAAATGAGACGAAATTTAAGTTCACTTCCAAACATAAAAATCTTGTGTTATTCTGCAGACATTGCAGTCGTGTTACCGCGGTTCTTAACTTCAAGCTTCGCAATAAAAAAGAATGAAAATTTAACCACTGTTTACAACATTCTGTAAGTAGAACTTGTCAAATAAGATATCGTTATTTACAGCAAGTACGAAGCGGAAGACGTCAAGCACCGCAACGTCACTATTATCACGTGGCAAAGTGCTAAGATAAGTATGTTATCCCGTAGTAGATCTGTATCTCGAAAACGACGTTATTTAAATTCATTTAAGGTATTGAATTTCACTGTGAGAGTCTTGGAGTGTCCTCGGCACCCTCGCCTACATTGAATCTTTTTTCGGAGTGACTGCGGACTGCAGTCTGTTACGGAGGGTAAAGTGCCAAAAGGACCATTTTGCTTCTTTTTTATTGACTTCTTAAAATTGTTTTCCGTGGTTCAAGGAGGAATTTCTCATAACAACAAACGTAATTTTGCCGGGTCATGAAGAGGCATAGCTGCGGAACCGTAGCTCCTATGGTCTGCCAAATCAGAAAAATATAAAAGGACCTATAGAGCTACGGTTCCGCAGCTAGAAGAGGCACTGACATGATTAATCGATGATCTGACAAGTCAAAAGAAGTCAAAGTTGAAAGTTATAGAAGCTTATGGCTTGAAACTACAGGCACTTGTTTCATGAAAAATGTCAGCCCCTCCCTCTCTTGGAAGGAGAGTGGGAGGGACTGACATTTTCAATGAAACAAGTGCCCTTCTAAACTGCTGAACGGAAATGTCACGGTTCATCGTCAATGTCACCATGGCAGCACGAACTAGTTTCCGATTGAGCAGATTGCCGTTATGGTAACCTCGTGAAATGGCAAGGATACCAGAAGGAAATTTTTGGCGTTGAAGTCCGTTGAAACACGAGACATATGATTTAAGTAATCGGAGAATTTTTTGACAATAATTTTCGAGCTGTCTGGGTGACAAAAAGAAGAAAAATGACAGTTTTGCAAAAAAATGTATAAGCAAACTGACTCTCGTTATGTTGAGTAATGAAATTAGCCAATGAATGAAGTTGATTTTGTCATGTGATCTTTTGGTCGTACAAAAAAGGTCACGTGACAGGCAGAAAAGAAATCGAAGGCACCAATATATATCTTTGGATGACATTCTTACCATAAGTGCCAGCTTCGCTGGCATACAAATAAAGGCAAAAATCAAGAACAATAACCCCTTTGCAATGGGAATTACGTCCCTTTTCTCAAATGAGAAAAATGTCCACTTTTAGGGATTTCAAAGCAAAATCCATTGATATGTCGTCTGCAACTCGTCCTAAACCAGTTATTCGAATTTGTTTAAGCTTTCAAAGAGTCTTTAATATGTAAATAGGTGTGACCTATGAGGGGGGCGTAGCAGTAATATACAACAATGATGAACCTTTAAAAGAAGGCTTTGCTTATTACAACAGCAAAAAAGTAAAAACATAAGTTTTCTGATTCTTGGAAGGTCCATAACCCTGTCAAAATAAGTGGATTAGAACCAAGTTCGCAAGACGAAATTCATCTGTAAATTCGAAGAGGTATACTCACACGAAATGTTAAATCAATACCTACAATGGTTTAGAAAAAGAGGTGCGGCTGGAACATTAATGCTTTTTTAATGTTTAATTTGTATGTTTTTATACTATAGGGAAACGGGACAGATAGTACCCATAAACCGTTTAACCCTACCTCTGTCTTTTGCTAGTGCTGGTACCAAGTCCGGCTGTTCCGACTTCCTATCGTTGTCTANGAACCAAGTTCGCAAGACGAAATTCATCTGTAAATTCGAAGAGGTATACTCACACGAAATGTTAAATCAATACCTGCAATGGTTTAGAAAAAGAGGTGCGGCTGGAAAACTAATGCTCTTTTAAATGTTTAATTTGTATGTTTTTATACTATAGAGAAACGGGACAGATAGTACCCATAAACCGTTTAACCCTACCTCTGTCTTTTGCTAGTGCTGGTACCAAATCCGGCTGTTCCGACTTCCTATCTTTGTCTACGTTTGTCTTATAAGTGGTTTTCCTGTGTAGTTCATTGGCAAATTGTGGCATGTAATTATAAATTTCAGCCATTGTAGGTGTTTCCTGTTATCCATATTTTAACATTAAAAAAAA
>MJUU01054467.1:40813-61693 GCA_002080025.1 Modiolus philippinarum | reverse complement strand
TGACACAATAATTAGATGGACACAAAAAGAAGCTTGACACAGTTATTAGCTGGAAACAAACTACGGAAAAAATCAACCCTTTTGATCACTTATTGATAAAAAAAACTGTAAGAGCTATGCAAAATTTGTTACTATCAACTAACACTTTACATCCATAGAAATAAAAAAAAAATCCATCAAAATCTGGTGAAAAATAAAGATTTGCCATATTTAGAAAAATTGCAATTTTGGCCCCTTGGACCCCTAGTAGCTCAGAAACGGTAAGAGCTACGCCAAATCCATAGACATACTACTGAAAGCTTAGATCAAGAGGAATCCAAAGAAAAAATTTCCCATCGAAATCCGATGAAAAATAAAGATTTGACATATTTAGAAAAATTGCAATTTTTGCCCCTTTGACCCCTTGTAGCTTGGAAAAAGTATATGCCACGCCAAATCCGTTAACATATTTCTGAAAGCTTAGATCAAGAGGAATCCAAAGAAAAAAATCCCATGGAAATCCGATGAAAAATAAAGATTTGACATATTTAGAAAAATTGCAATTTTGGCCCCTTTGACCCCTAGTAGCTCAGAAACGGTAAGAGCTACACCAAATCCATTGACATATTACTGAAAGCTTAGATCAAGAGGAATCCAAAGAAAAAAAATCCCATCAAAATCCAATGAAAAATAAAGATTTGACATATTTAGAAAAATTGCAATTTTGGCCCCTTTGACCCCTAGTAGCTTGGAAACGGTAAGAGCTACGCAAATTCCGTTGACATACCTCTGAAAGCTTAGATCAAGGGGAATAAAAAAAAAATCCCATTGAAATCCGATGAAAAATAGAAATTCTACATAATCTGCAAATTCGCAAGCCCCTTTGGCCCCTCATAGCTGGGAAAGGAAACAAGTTACCAAAAATCTAATAGCTGAGTGCCTTATAAATTTTTCACAAGGAATCCATTGAAAAAACTGCATCAAAATCGGACTTAAAATAAAAAAAAATAATTTTTTTGAGATTATCCCCTGTTGGGCCCCATTTATCTCATGAGTGGCACATGCTACGTGAAATCCGTTGGCATACACCAGATTGGAAATTTCCTCAGGAGCACACTGAAACAAACCCCATCAAAATCCAATAAATAATAAAGATTCTACAGTCAAATATGTGAAAACACCCAATTTAACCCTTTTTTGGCCCCTAATTCTGAAATGGGTGGGGCCAAAAACTAAAGGAAAACAACATTTCTCAAGAATGTTCCAAGAAACATCATACTAATATTTGAAAATAATCCGTCCACTAGAACCAAAGTTATGCTGTCCACAGACACGAAAATACCTAATTTAACCCCTTTTTGGCCCCTTATTTGCCTCTTTTTCAAAAACGGGTTGGGCAGGGATCGCAAAATTAAAACCCAGGCTTAAGCTTGTGCCAACAAACATCATGCTAAAATTTGGTAACAATCCGTTCACTAGAACCAAAGTTGTGCTGTCCACAGACGCCGACGCCAGCGCCATACCATAATACGACCGCAAATTTTTTGCGGTCGTATAAAAATTGCAGAAATTTGCACAAAAACACTGTTTTTTCTCTTAATTATTGAAGAAATAATTTTTTAAATGAAGTGATAGTAGGGAATTTCTCTAAAGCTTAAAAGAGAAAAGTTAACCAAAGAAGATTTGAACACAGAATTTAAAGGGAAATAACCCATAACCATATGGCACTGGGGAAAAAAAATTGGTGAAAAACGGCTAATAAATCATACACAGGCCTTTGGATTTTCTTCAAAATTTCAGAGTATGTAAATCTTGATATGCTGAACATTTTTTTAATTTACACTTCACCTCTATCTGTTACAGTTTTTGAAATAAAAAATAAAAAATCCGCAAATTTTGAAAAATTTATGGAAAAAGGGCTATAACACTCAGACAGGTTTTCTGATTTTCTTCAAAATTGCAGAGCAGATAGATCTTGGCATTCTTAACAATTTTACTCCATGTCAGATTTTTGATATCTGCAACGGTTTTAAAGTTATCTGCCAAAAACAGCAATTTACCCCTATGTTCTATTTTTAGTAACAGCAGCCATGTTGTTTGGTTTTCAGACTCCTCGGATACAATTTTGAAAGTACATACCCTGGTGATGATCCAGGCCAAGTTTGGTTTAAATTGGCCCAGTAGTTTCAGAGGAGAAGATTTTTGAAAAAAGTTTACGACGGACGACGGACGCCAAGTGATGGCAAAAGCTCACCCTGGCATAGCCAGGTGAGCTAATAAAAAACATATACAAAAAATATTACACATTTAATACAAAGAACAAACCAAAAGTATAGAATAATAAGTTTTATATGAGACCATATTATAAGGGATCTCCTATTAGAGTGTGGGAAATTCCATTTTCTTAAGTAGACCAGCTCATGTGAAAGACGAAGAATTTCTAACAAAAGTGGAAGATATGAATCTTACACTGGTGAAAAAGGAGGATCAAGAAATCTCAGACGCCCAAGGGTAAGATTTCAATATTTATCTGACGAAGCTTGCTAGGATTTCTAAATCTTACATTTTCAATGGTGTTTCATTAATTTTCTCACTTTTGTTTTCACAGACTATGATTTATTAAAACCAAACTGTGCTTGAGATCAGACGTTCTTGTGCAATGTCAGTGATGTCAGAATATGTTGCTTAGTAATTTCTGTCTTGTACTTAAAATCTCATACCACTTAAAATAGGAAATTTTGTGTCTCAAATGTGAGAAATTCTGAGCTTAAATTTTGGTCAAATGTACGAACCTATTTCTTCTGTAAAATACAATGATCAAACAGAGGGAAGTAAAACTTATTCTTTTTTTAGTTTTCTTCTGTGACACTGAATCCTTCATTGTGTTTATTATGGTAACAACTGCGACATCGACCAAATCTGAAAGTTGGATTGGATGTTTACCTGTGTAAGACAGCTTATCATGACCCTGTCTTCTATAGGCTGTCTTACAATCATGGAAAACGTCCATTTACTAAGAAAATGTACACCAGTCATACTTTATAAATGGTTATTTTTAAACCAGTTTTCAAATTACTAAATATCTTTCAAAATTATTTGAAGTTCTTTTCAGTGACGTATTCACAGACAAATTTAAAACAAACTTGGAAACTAAATAACCTGGTATTGATTTAAGCCAAGTTCGGTTTACATTAGATGAGCAGTTTAAGAGGAAGATATTTTTGAATAAACTGCTGCGCTAAGAGCGCATGATAAGCCCGTCCACTGTCAACTTGAACTTTATGGCATTGTTGGGCAACAACGAAATTTTGATTGAAAAAAATCAAACAGAATATGTGCCTTACCAAGATGCAACCATTTAACAACTATCAAATTAATATGTTAATGCCTAGAAAAGGTGCAAAAAAAATGAATTTTTCAAAAACATATAAGTCCAAGGGTCTTAACTATGTACAAAATCAACCAATCAGGACCAAACTAATAATTGATCTGTATCTCAACTAGATAAACTCATATACCAAATATCAAAATCAAGCGTTACAGAAAAAAAAAAATCTGGAAACTTTTATTTTTCAAAATTTTACTAAGTCAAAGGACCGTAACTCTGTACAAAATTAACCGACCAGAACCAAATTCCAACTTGATCTATAGATCTATATCTCATCGAGATATACTTATTATACCAAATATTACATCAATATGTCATGCCGTTACAAAGAACTCCGGAATCCAAAAAGTTAATCGACACACACAGACAGAGGGTATACCATAATACATCCATCTTTCTACGGACAAATAAAAAGCTGATGGAGAATGGATGCAAAGTGATGTCGAAATATGACATTGCCTTTACCGCAAGATGAGCTGATAGCACATTTTTCATAAAAGAATACATTTTTCATAAAAGAACCTTTTTCTTACAGAATGGGGTGTGTTTGTAATTTCTCATACCGGTACTTACACCACACGTTTCATTGCTGGTGACAATCTGTCTATAAAAGACTCATCCTCATTTACATCCTGTATATTTATATTACTACTAGCCTGAAAATACAAACACAGAATTGAAAATTCATCAAAACTGTCATTTCAAAAATAAAACTAATATGGGAAGGTTTATAAAAACTAGAGGCTCATGAACTGATTTTTGTAAAGGACCTGGTCCCTACATCATTCCACAACAGTTAATTTAAATTTGCTTCAATAGCCTCAGAGCTGATGATGTAAAGACCTTCCATACATCATTCCTGTAAAGTTTGGTTGAACTTTCTTCAGTGGTTTCAGAGGAGAAGATGAAAATTGATGGGTGTTCCCTGGAACACTTGTGTCGCCTGCACTACAGAGGAGCCATTTTTGATCCAGTGAAGCTCTAAAATATGCAAAATTAAAATTTTACTTATAATGTGCATGTCTAGATTAGGAGAAAAACATATTCTGCAAATTTGGTTAAGAATATGAATTACAGTTTTAAGGACTTGCAGATTAATAATAACTTGCTGATTTAACATATGAGCTTAGTGGCTTGGCAAACCTCTAGAATCGGTAAAAAAATCTAAGTATAGTGTGCATAACCAGACCTGATATACAACATATACTGAAAATTAGGTTGGAATTTTTACAGACAGTTGTGAAGGAGTCAAAGATTAAAAAACCCAATTAACAAATGAGCTATTTTGGCTCTGTTAACCTCTTAAATCTGTAAAATCAAAATTTTAAATATCGGTTGCGCAACTATATCAAGTAATCAATGTATTTTGAAAGGCTGGTTGGAATATGATTTACAGTTTCGAAGGAGTTTCACATAAACAAACAGTATTAAAAATTGAACTATTCTGGCTCAGTGAACCACTAAAACTGCAAAATCAAAATTTTATGTATCAGATGCACAACTACATCAGGTGAACAACATATCCTGCAAGTTTGGTTTAAATAATGACTTAAATCTGAGTTGCGGATTCAAAACAGACAGACTTACAAATGAGCAATTTTGGCTCTGTGAACCTTAAAATCTGTAAAATCAAAATTCTAAGTATCAGGTGCACAACTACACCCGGTGAACAACTTATCCTGAAAGTTTTGTTAGAATCTGACAAGCAGTTTTGAAGGAGTTGCAGAATCAAGACCAACAGACTCACAAATGAGCAATTTTGGCTCTGTTAACCTCTAAAATGTGCAAAATCAAAATTCTAAGAATCAGGTGCACAACTACACCAGTTAAACAACATATCCTGATAGTTTGGTAAGAATCTGACAAGTGGTTTTGAAGGAGTTGTGGATTCAAAAACTGTCGGGACGACGCAGGACGAAGACGACGTAAGACGATGGATAGTAATCCCTATGTGTCGACTCTGCTTACAGCAGGCAACACAAAAATGTAAGACGACGGATAGTCTTCTTTGTAAAATACAAAAGGAAATAAACATTACAAAATCTGATGTTTTCAAACAGAGGGACATTTGAAACATGAGAATTTTTATCCTCATACCCCAACACATGCACTTGGTCAGCATCTTTTTTCAAACTATCTGAAACCATTTGAGGATATGTCCTGTATGATTTAGTTAGGTAATATTGGTAGATGATTAACAGGAGTCATTTTTGTATGAAGTGTTTTAGATAGTGTATAAATTCAATAATTCAATAAGGAATGGGGTAAATAGGAAGCAGCAAATTCAAAAAGTGACTTTAAAGCAGGGCATAAAATAATATGCACGTGTATAATCAAATACCATGATGTATTGTCCATTTTCTAAACTGTATAGTCCCAAAAATTAGTTAGTAAGCCATTTTTGAAACTGTCGGATTGTGGGTAAAGCCAATAGACCTTTCCACTCTCTTATCTTAAATAAGTGATTTAGCCAATCACATCTGTAGAATTTTTACACGTGAGTAAACAAATAATTGCAACACGTGGTCGGCCATAACCTCGGTCAAGCTTTCTTGTCATAACACTATAAGGTATAGGGAATTTCAGAAAAATTTACAAATAAATAAAAAATATGTTGTTTTGATTGATTTTATTCAACTGACAGTTGTTATGATAAAACTTTGAATTAAAGCTTTATATATTTTAAACCTTTAAAGACTAAAAAAATTGAATAAATTGACTTTTTGTGATATATCAAGCTTTGGTGTACCAATTATACCAATTCCTTGTAAATAAAATTATTTAAGTTACCATTATTGACAATGCAATATATTTCGTCTATAAGAATGCATTTGAAACTTGAATTAACATAAGTAATATTTGAATGTATAAAACAAATGAAAAAAAAATAAAATCTTAGCCTGTGTGATATTTTTAACCTTCACTTAAAACAATTAAAAGAGGTAGATTATTTCTAGATATAACATTTATATGTTTGATATTAATCTTTAATGTATCTTTTGATTATATTCCTTTTTTTTTATATCAATTTGCTTTCATATAATGTTTTTAGAAAAGTAAAAATTGTTAAACATTAAAAACTAGAGGCTCAGAGACTGAGCCTGTATCGCTCACCTGACAAAATGCTTCTATGCCATGCATGACCAAAACATGTTTATTACCAATGGGGTCTAATACTTAGCTAAGTTCTCCATTAGCACTCGTGTTTTTGTCTTATCATAATGGAATTAGTAATTTTTGCAAAGGACCTTCCATTCATCATTCCTGTAAAGTTTGGTTGAATTTACTTCAGTTATTTCAGGGAAGAAAATGAAAATGTGATTTTCCCACATGGTCCTATGTTAAACCATGTTCCTTGCTGGTCGCCATGTTTTTCGTCGAATCAGAATGAAATGAGCAATCTTTGTTTAGGACCTTTAGGTCATCATTCCTATAAAGTTTATTTCAATTGGCTTCAGCCGTTTCAGAGCAGAAGATGAAAATATGATTTTTCCCATAGGGTCCAATGTTAAACCTATTGAGTTCCACTCTTGAGGCCATGTTTTTTATCGATTGAAACAAAATGAGCAATCTTTGTAAAGGTCCTTCCATACTTCATTTCTGTTAAGTATGGTTGAATTTGCTTCAGTGGTTTCAGAGGAGTAGATGAAAATGTTATTTTCCCATAGGGTCCTATGTTAAACCATGTTCCGTGCTGGCGGCCATGTTTTTCGTCTGATCAGAACGAAATGAGCCATCTTTGTTAAGGACCTTAAGTACATCACTACTGTAAAGTTTGGTTCATTTGGCTTCCTCTGTTTCAGAGTAGAAGATGAAAAAATGATTTTTCCCATAGGGTCCAATGTTAAACTTAAGTAGTGCTGGCAGCCATGTTTTTTATCTGATTGGAAGGAAATGAGCAATCTTTGTAAAGGACCTTCCATACATCATTCCTGTAAAGTTTGATTTATGTAACTGTATTATCTGATTTATGTTGAAAGCAATCAGATGTAGATAGATAAATTTCAATAACTTATTAAATTCAATCTTTTTACATCAAATTATCTTTTCTGAAAAACTATGTAATAATTTTAAAATTGTAACATAATTTCTTTTTTCTTATCCATTTGCCATTTGTAATGAATTTTGTAATATTGTGTGCATACATTATTCTGTATTTTCTCTTTGTCATTGTAAAATTAGTTTATGTGAATAAAGTCTCGTCAATATATATTAAAAATTACAATATCACAATATATCATCGTTAAAATTACCTGTTTTGACATTCACTTACCTGTGATCGTTGCATGAATGTATATTCTATGAAATATACATACGAAATATACATGCAAGTATGACCTCCAAGCAGAATTGAATACATGTAATTGTTTTTAATTAATGTTTGCCTAAAAACATTACTTAAATGGCTCTTGAAAAAAAAATAAGTAATTGTCTGATTGATTCTAAAGTGTAAATTTGAGATATATAATATATATTTTCTTTTTATTTTTATCTTTATCATGTGTATGGAATGTGTATCTGCATGAGGCAGTCTTTTTGTTTGCACGTTTTGTGTTTATTTATCAAGATTACTTTGTTGTTTATTTTTATAATATCAGAAGTTTAAGAGCTCTTGTGTGCTCATGTTTTCTTGTAAAATTTGAACAAGCTATGACTTAAAAAATACCACTTACTTACTTACTGGATGTTTAATTCAATGAAACCGGGGGAGGGGGGGTATGGAAATCTTTCAAACTTTTGTCTATTTCTTGCAGGATCTAAGCAAAGTCTGTTTTTATATAATAGTTTACAATACTAACTTTAATTAAACCTTAATTATTTATTTATTTATTATTCAAGGACGTCCGAGACCAGGAAGTAAATTTTGTTTCTCACAGAACACTCGGATGAAAATAAGTGAGAATGTTAACAGTGATAATGAATCTATGGAATTAATAAAATATATATTAAAGAATATATCAAGTGTACACTTTTTACATTTTTAAATCTTTTAGTTGCTAGTAGTCAAGGAATCGTTTTCTTAGCAAATGAAATTGCATGTAACAGTTTAAGACGGATGTTCTTCAATGGGCACAATAAATTATTACATACGGATTGGACATCTATCATGAGATAGTTCATTACCTGTTAACAGATAAACAAGTTCATTACCAGTTATGATAAGCAATTTCATTACCTATTACCTCCAGGAAAGAATGTTTTATCCATACCTGCCAACCTCTGAAACCTTCAATGAGGGAGATCTCCCCCTCATCTATAACAGATGAGGGGGAGATTTTGCGCGAACGACATTTTCAGCCCAAATATATGACATGTGCACTGTATACATGTACAAACACCAATAAGAACTAATGATAAATATACTTTTAAAAGATTTGAACACAACTGAGTAAAGTGGTCAGCAACAAGAAAATGCAAGTTGTGTTCTGCCACAAAATTACTAAATAAAGTTTCGGCCATGATAAGCTGACTGTCAAATTTATCGTTTGGTTTCTGCAAGAAAGAACCCATTGACTTTGTAGTTTTTTGAGCCTCCACTGCCTTATTGTGTGTCTCACACTTAACATGCCTCGTAAAGACCGCCAGATGCAACCTTAAAATTGACGGAGCATAATGTGCACAGTGCAGATTCATTGCCAAGTGGACTCGCTCGTAAAAATTGGAAATCTTTCGTCCAGTCTGATTGGAACTTGCAGCTATATTTCTTTTTTTTTCACACTGCCCGCTGGGCCAGACAAGGACGTTTTCTTGTTGGAGTTGACATGACAGAAATGATTTTCGATTACTTATAAATAGATCATGAAAAGTACTCACTAAAGTTTTCAAATTGTTCATTGTTTGTTTAAGTCTTATTGAGATTAGTGAAAAGTCCCGAGAGATACGAATGCCGGTCATTGCGGGTTAAAATATCCGAATGCGGGAGATTCTAACTCCCGCGCGGGATCGAACGGGAAAGCGGGAGATTTCTGGAATTTCATCTTTTGTGCAGGAGTCTCCCGCACAAAACGGGAGGGTTATGGTTTGGCTTATATAGTATGGTATGGTTTTATCTCTTTATTGCATAGAGACCTATGTTAATTTTTTTTTTCATATTTAATTATCAGGAGTTAATGATATTTTATCAGCTCCAAAACCACAAAAATACAGATAAGATAGCATTACCTGAGATAATGCTATTCTATCTCATTTTTGTGGCTTTGGCGTGCCATGAATATCCTTAATTTTCTTGATTGGCTTGACCTAGCCTGCTGATTTACCATGTGTTGCTATGGAGAGGATGGGCTTGTCAGTAATAATGGAAAGATGTATCAGACATCAGACCTATAGCATTGTGATATTTATGACAGGAGCCAATCAAATTATTTTGGTGTAAAATTTACCCACAATACACTAGTCCCTAAAAATGGCAAATTATATACATATAAATTATGTAGGATTTCTTACTACATTATTTCTTAAATTCTTACCCTTCGTCTGTTAAACACTAACACATCATGAGTATTTGTAGGGGCATATAAAGCATCACTTGATTGTGCACCATAGCCTTGATCTGGACTCTGTCAATGATACAGTCACAGTATAAGCTCAGTGCTCAGTGTCTAATAAAAGATGAGTGAGTAAGCTACTCTTTTAAAGGCGATTAGCAGGATGTGTAATTCCTGAATTTTTCCAACCTAGTTGTTTTCATGTAATAAAAATTTCTAGTTGAATTATATTTTTATTTATCCTGATTTCATAGTATTTCTCGTGATTTGATTGGCTGATACTGTCCTAATAAATTTCCGTATTGAGTCAATTCGTAGTACCTCCCCTTACACCATTGACCTAATAAAAAAATTTGTTCATTTTTGGTTACGTCCCTTTGTATTTTTAAGATGGCGACTACAGTGTTGGCTAGTCACTTGCAAATTTTGGAAGGAAAATTTGCATTTAACTTGTTAAAACTGTGTACCATAGTAACTACCACAATTCACCTAAACAGTGGAGAATTATATATACTTGAAGGATGTAAAAGTTCCAGGCATCTCTCTTCCCTATGCTCATTTGTTGATTTCATCCAGATTTCAAGGAGATTCAAATCATTCGTGATGATGATTGCCGTTTATTTTGAAATTTGCAATGACTGCATGAACATTCCTGGGTTTGTACATTCTGCCAAGGATCAATTAACATGCATGGGACATGTGATGAAAACCACACGCAAACTGTAAATCCGTCGTCATGGCAAATCCACCCAAGGACAAGGAATTTTGAGAATGATAATAAAAATATTGTTTCTTTATTTCACTTTTTGTGCGTTGCTGTAATTTTAATAAGGCATATGCCTCAAAGTGAAATAGTTGAACATGAATTCTCGTCAAAAGATAGAACATAACTGCTCCAGTTGGCTTTGCTGTTGACTGACCATTTATAACCTGATGTTACTTGTAGGTAATAATAAAAAGCAAGGCTATTTTTGTACCTGGTTTGAATTCTTAACAGTATGAGTTAGTTAGCTCCAGAAACCCTTCCACAGTGTTGTTTATGTTATCGTGCAATGTATAATGGGGGGGGGGGCTATAGAATATTGAACTTGCACTGCATGTGTATGGGATTTATAATCATTATTCTCAGTTTTTCATCATCAAATTATATTGCCTTTTATAATGAAACAATGTAAAGTTTGTACTTTGTTTACATAAGCTGATGTTGAATTTAAAACTTTGGAAAAAAACAAGTTAAGTCAGGAAAATTATTAAGCCTTTGTGTGTCTTGTCTTTTCAGTTAGTTTACTTTATGTCTATATGAGTCTAGGATGATGTTTATTTCGCTGAACTTGATTACTCTTTATTCAGGGGCCCAGTCCGACCTGCCGTTGGGTGTGGGGTTTCCTCACTGTTCACTGAAGATCTTATGCGGGCTCTGAGTTGTTATTACTCCCCATTTGGGTCGTTGTCTCTTTGACACATTCCCCGTTTCCCTTCTTTTTTCTAAGATGTAGTTTCAAAATGAGGATAAATTACATGCATTCTACTTGTACAAACCTAATACAAAATTTATTAGGAAATCGCAATAAAAAATTGTTACAGGTTGTGGATTGTCCTTCTTTGGGAAATCAGGATAAATTCATTACACAGTGCAGAATTGTCCTAATACGGACTTATCGGATCAATAAAATTCATATCGGGTGAGGCGTCACCTCACCCGATATGAATTTTATTGACACGATAAATTTCCGTATTAGGACAACTCCGCACTGTGTTACTAATAATACAGTTCAACCTCAATAAGTCAAAGGGATCATCAATAGTTGTTTGAGACATCTGAGGTATGGATTATTAGGACATTTTTTTGTGTGAGATAAACAATAGACAAGAACATAAAGTGGTCTATTTTCGTTACAAGCATTTCCAGTCGGTGTAAACAGGTTTACTGTAGCATAATTGAGGAAAAACTTAACAGAAAATCTTAATAATAGAAAAACATTTTAACATCGGTGCACTATAAAATTTAAAAAAAAAAAAAAAAGTAATGGTGTATTACATGAAACCCTTCCATGTTTCACAAAATTTCAAAGTTTCATGGCATAACTCCAGAACCCATTGGACCTGTGAGCCCTGAGTCATACTTGGCCTGAGTGTACATGCCAAGTCTGAAGATAATTTGTTATTTCGTTATCAGTCAGAAACCCTCAAATTCATAAAATTTCAAAGTTTCAAGGGGCATATCTCCAGAACCCCTTGGACTTTTGTACACTTGGCTTGATTTTTATGATAAACATCTTGCATGCCAAGTTTGAGGACTGTATTTTCCTTCACAAGTTATCAGTTGGAAACCCTGAACTTTACAAAGTTTCCAGGGGCATATTTCCAGAACCCCTTCAACTTCTAAACCAAAAATCAAACTTGGACTGATTTTTATGATAAACAGCTTGCATGCCAAGTTTGAGGACTGTATCTTATTTCCTTCACAAGTAATCAGTTGGAAACCCTGAACTTCACAAAGTTTCAAAGTTTCAAGGGACATAACTCCAGAACTCCTTGGCCTGATTTTTATGATAAACAACTTACATACCAAGTCTGAGGACTGCATCTTATTTCCTTCAAAGTTATCAGTCTGACAGTTAGACAGACAGACAGACGGAGGGATGGACACATGACTGAGAGTATCACATAATACCTCGCCACCATTTGTGACGAAGTAAAACAAATAAAACCTCCTGACAAAAATAACAAACACTGCGTATTAGGTAACGGGTAAGTGTCAGTTTAACTTTCAAAATGTTACTGTCAAAACAGAAACGACCAATAAAAACATCTGAAGAAATTGTTAACTGTTTGGCCTTGAAAAGAAAAAACTGTCTGTGAGTGTCTCTTCAAAATGAAGTTCAGTTATTATAGTCTTTATAATCACAAATTATCTTATTAACCCTTGGGTCATTTTATTTCATTTGGACAAAAGATCAAATAACAGTGTGGTTTAGTTCTGCTTGGACATGCATATTTGATAGTTGAAATTTACAAGTTAGTCATCTTTACATAAATAGGTTTGAAAAGTCATCTTTACAAATTACCAAACTTATTTATCTCTCTTTTTTTTTAAATATTTTACTTTATCCTATCCTTTTGAAGAAGTTTTATGTGTTGGGAAATAGCTTATCATGAATTTAAGCATTTAATAGGTTTCAAAAGTCACATTTTTTTATTCTGCAGTTTAAACTAAATCTTTACAACTGACCAAAATAATCAATTTTGTTAAAATATTTTACTTTTCCAATGTCTTTTCAAAGAAGTTTATGTTGCAATATAGCTTTTTATAAATCTTTACACAAATATGTTTGAAAAATCAGGATTTTATTCTGTGGTTTAAACAAAATGTAAACAAATGACCAAAATAATTGATTTTTTACAAATATTTCACTTTATCATATCCTTTGAAGAATTTTTATATGTTATGATTCAGCTTTTCATGAATCTTTACATAAATATGATTGAAAAGTAAGATTTTTTATTCTGCTGTTTAAACTAAATCTTTACAAATGACCAAAATATTAATTTTTTTTTAAAATATTTTACTGTATCATATCCTTGCAGGTTTTTTATCAAGGTTATTTGGTAATTGTCATAAAGCCATTTTGGGAATTTTTTTATCGACAAATACCCTTTTGGGAACCAAAATTAGGGGTCAAGATGAAAATTTGGGGAAATGTGCATGATTTAGAAATAATTCATACTTGGAAAGAGTCCTTTTTTACCTGACCCTGTTGAATGCTATAAAAGGCCCTACCTTCTGAAGAAGTTTTACATGTTGTAAAATAGCTTTTCATGAGTCTAAGAATGTTTAAAAAGTCAGGTTATTTATTAAGAGGTTGAAACTCAATCTTTACAAATGACCAAAATAATTAACTTTTTTAAAAATAATTTTACATGATCATATCCTTGCCAAGAAGTTAAATATGTTGAGAAATAGCTTTTCATGAAACTTAACACAAATAGGCTTAAAAGTCAGGTTTATTTTGTGGTTTAATAGAAATATTTTCAAATGACCAAAATAATTCCTTTTTTAAAATATTTTACTTTATCATATCCTGTTGAAGAAGTTTTATATATTGCCATATGAATTTTCTTGAATCTTTACATATATATGAACATGGATTTTTGTTTCTTCATTCTGGTTTTTTTCATTCACTCTTGTAAATCCCATTTACATTATATTCAACAGATGAACTTTCAAAAGGACAACCTTCACATGGCATTTGTACTTAATAATTTGTTACGGTTTATTTCATTTAATAATAATATGCAAGAGATGTGCTCCATGTAATTCAAACATATTTCAACACATTTATGTAAAAAAATCACAATCATTTTAAATCAAAATCTAAACTGGGACTAATATATAAGTCCAAGATCTAAAACTGCAGAAATTTCTAAGTGAACTTGGTCCAACTATGATCAAGTGTTTTAAAACAGCCAATGGCTTTATATAATGTAATGCAGCAATAATGTGCACTTGAAGTGCACCTCCTGAACACTCCCGCGACCATGTCTGCATGCTTTTTGATTGCACTTGAATCAGTCAAAAGTCAACTGTTGGCTGTTACAGAATCACTTTTAAGTGAACTTAAAGTGCACTTGAGAAATGCTTTATTAATGCACTCAGATGGAATGTTGTGTCATCACCCATCATTACAAACATCTATTTCCAAATTGAACCCTTACAACTACTTTCTACAGCTTATAATGTACCTTAAGCAGTGGCTCTGTCTCTGTGTTTTCTATTGGTGTTATCTCATTCTTGATCAAAGCAAAAACTGCAGCACTGAAATAAACAGATGAGATTTTTTTTTTAATGCTTCAGCAATTACAATCAATAATGACATCAAATCATATGAAGCACATTTCTGATTCAAAGTCTCCTGATAAAAAATTTAAAGAATTCTGCTTGATATGAATTTCAAATCTCACTCATCAATTACTAGAGACTGCAGGTTTTAAGCAAGAAATTATATTCTTCCGAAAATAATTTTACAGTGTGAGACGACCAATGTGAGATCGATGCACGCGACCTCATCTCCCATGGGTAAATGACAAACTATCTTCATTTTTGTGTTACAATAATCGTAACCATGACTAAACTTCATAAATCACCTGACGTCAAAATGTAAAGTACACTCAAATGGCGACGACGTTACTCGCACAGTATAGGTTTCCAGATGGTTCTTGATATATTTCACGGAAGAAATAGAAACTTGTATTACAGGAAATTTCTTACACTTGTGAAAGATATCCTGATCTGTAATTTGATCTTATGCAAGATCCTATTAAACTCCTCCAATATAACAGTATTTTGCATTAGACATCAATACTGATCTATAATGTCTGTTGGACTCATGTTTACTTTTTACCTCTAGATCTGTAGAAATAGATCTCCAAGTTTTTGCTTTATATCACTATCAATTCTTACCTCACAACACATAAACCCACACCAATGTAATTCATCACTTCATTTTGAGGTATAGATTCAGTCAATCCAAAAAATCCAAACCTAGAAAAAATAATTTGAACATTAGTTTGATGTCTATGTTATCAGTGTACTGTGGTCATAACAGTTGATGTAATATTAGAATTATATTTTACAAAAATTTCAAAGAAATCAAATGAAACAATTTTCATCAGAGTATTTATTCTAAATATCTATAAGAGCTACAAATCTGAAGAGTCAAGTGAAGATTTTCTTGTATAACTTTTTAACATAGGTCACAGTTTCAACCTGCCTATGATATTAAAAGGTAAAATGGAAAAATGTAAACTTCTGACATGCTATCCAAAATCTACCTCCCCTCTTTCTATTATTGTTGTATCACTCATACTTTTTGAAAAATGAACCTAACTGCAAAACTTACCGTGACATTTTGATGGACAAGGTGAATCGAATGTGGGTATAATGACATATGGTTTGGAAGCAGCATTGGCAAGAGAATCCAAGCAGAAAACAAGAGTTGTTGCAGAATGGCAGCCAGATACACCCCCGCTCATTGAACCCTGAATCAATATGGTAAGTGCAAAATTCAAGTGTGTGTGGACATAATACAAGCATTGAAACTAGAGGATGACATGCCCCTGTGCAAGGCTGCACTGGGATTTTTTAGTAATATTTGTGTCTGAAAGACACATATGATGCCCCTGCTAAACACATGTTACTCTAGGTTGCACAGATAAACTTTTTACCCTCTATTAATAAATCACCAAAAAATTAAAAGCTTAACAATGTACATTTTTGAAAAAAAAAGACCCGAAATCAAAATACATACCACATGCACATCTTCAATATAGGTACCAATAAATTCCAAAATAAAAGCTTCCTAGCATCAAAACTGTAAGAGGGGCCATGCGGACAATCTGTGTACCCTCTATTAATAATTCACCCAATAAATGACTTAGTTCAACAATGTATATTTTTTCCAAAAATGCATCAAAATCAAATTCCTTCCCACATGCACATCTTCAATATAAGTACAAATTATCTGCAAAATAAAAACATCCTTGCATCAAAACTGTAGGAGGAGTTGCACGGACAAACTATGTATCCTCTATTAATAAATCAACAAAACAAGAGGCTCTCAAGAGCCTGTATCGCTCACCTGGGCCACGGCTGACATATGCAGTTAAAATAATCCCAATGTTTTAAGGGCATCATTTTCAAATTTGTTAATAGACATTGATGTTATATTATCTTAAGTTAAACTATATTCCAGATTGGCAGCTATTTTGGATGGGGGTGCAGTTCTAATGTTAAAACTATGATCCCTGCTGGTGGTCATCTTGGATATAGCGCAGATCTGAAAAACAACTTTTTGCAAGGACCATCTGGGGACTATTGTGGAGACAGCCCCGCTGGAGGCCATCTTGGATATAGCGTGGATCTGAAAAAAAAAGTTTTTTGCCATCTAAGGACTATTGTGGCCAAGTTTGGTTTTAATTGGCCCAGTAGATTCAGAGGAGAAGATCTTTGAAAGTATTTTCCCATAGGGTCCAATGTTAAAACTATGATCCCCACTGGCGGCCATTTTGGATACAGCTCAGATCTGAAAAACAACTTTTTTGAAGGGGACCATCTAAGGACTATTGTGGTCAAGTTTGGTTTCAATTGGCCATGTAGTTTCAGAGGAGAAGATCTTTGAAAGTATTTTCCCATAGGGTTCAATGTTAAAACTATGATCCCGCTAGCGGCCATCTTGGATATAGCGTGGATCTGAAAAACAACTTTTTTTGCAGGGGACCATCTAAGGACTATTGCGGCCAAGTTTGGTTTCAATTAGCTATGTAGTTTCAGAGGAGAAGATCTTTGAAAGTATTTTCCCATAGGGTACAGTGTTTAAACTATGATCCCCGCTGGCGGCCATCCTGGATATAGCCCGGATCTGAAAAACAACTTTTTTGCAGGGGACCATCTAAGGACTACTGTGGCCAAGTTTGCTTTCAATTGGCCATGTAGTTTCAGAGGAGAAGATCTTTGAAAGTGTTTTCCCATAGGGTCCAATGTTAAAACAATGATCCCCACTGGCGGCCATCTTGGATATAGCCATGATCTGAAAAACAACTTTTTTGAAGGGGACCATCTAAGGACTATTGTGGCCAAGTTTGATTTCAATTGGCCATGTAGTTTCAGAGGAGAAGATCTTTGAAAGTGTTTTCCCATAGGGTCCAATGTTAAAACAATGATCCCTGCTGGTGGCCATCTTGGATATAGCCATGATCTGAAAAACAACTTTTCGCAGGGGACCATCTAAGGACTATTATGGCCAAGTTTGGTTTCAATTGGCCATGTAGTTTCAGAGGAGAAGATCTTTGAAAGTATTTTCCCTTAGGGTCCAATGTTAAAACTATGATCCCCGCTGGCGGCCATCTTGGATATAGCGTGTATCTGAAAAACAACTTTTTTGCATGGGACCATCTAAGGACTATCAGTCAGGGGTACAACTTAAATAAGTTATCACCAAAATCACTTAAATGAGTTACTACGAGATACTGACTTTTTTAAATAACTTATACCAGTTATCAGGCAATAACCTATATGAGTTACTGCTTTGTTAATCAAGGGACATTACTCTGTTGATAACTTCATTAAGTTATTGAAGTTATTTTTACATTATATTCAGTTTTGTTGAAATTCTTACTTATTGGTCACAGTTAAGTCTATTATTATACATGCATTAAGTAGTTCAAATTGACCTCAATCTATTGATGGCCTGTCTAATTGATTTTG
This sequence comes from Modiolus philippinarum, assembly GCA_002080025.1. Taxonomy (NCBI): domain Eukaryota; kingdom Metazoa; phylum Mollusca; class Bivalvia; order Mytilida; family Modiolidae; genus Modiolus; species Modiolus philippinarum. Next base: position 43,578 of record MJUU01054467.1, on the reverse strand, counting down.
ATGAACCATTTCAAAGATAATTGAGATTTAATTTCCCTAGGGTCCAATCTTTATGGGGGTTGGCGCATGTATTTCCTCTCTTTGCGCATTTATAATTGATAGGTAATTACACAGTTAAGGATCCAAACCATATGGGAAAAACTAATTGTTTGTTTGAGAAAATCTTTATCATAAAGAAATTTATAATCAAAGTTTGACATTTTCAAGAAATCAACATTTGATAACTTAAATAAGTTATTGCTGAAAATACATGATCACTCAATTCAGTTACACAAAAGGACTTCATTTGATAACTTGAATAGGTTACACCCCTGACTGACTATTGTGGCCAAGTTTGGTTTCAATTGGCCATGTACTTTCACAGGAGAAAATCTTTGAAAGTATTTTCCCATAAGGTCCAATGTTAAAACTATGATCCCCACTGGCGGCCATCTTGGATATAGCGTGGATCTGAAAAACAACTTTTTTGCAGGGGACCAACTAAGGACTATTGTGGCCAAGTTTGGTTTCAATTGGCTATGTAGTTTCAGAGGAGAAGATCTTTGAAAGTATTTTCCCATAGGGTCCAATGTTAAAACTATGATCCCCGCTGGCGGCCATCTTGGATATAGCGCGGATCTGAAAAACAACTTTTTTGCAGGGGATCACCTAAGGACTATTGTGGCAAAGTTTGGTTTCAATTGGCCCAGTAGTTTCAGAGGAGAAGAATGGAAAGTTTACGCCGGCTGGACGACGGACGAAAAGTGATGGCAAAAGCTCACCCTGGCTATAGCCAGGTGAGCTAAAACATAGGTAATCAACGATTACAGAGTTCGCCTCGTTATGGCACTTTGTCACAGTAACAAAATCTTGACTGGATGTTGACATCACATTTGCATGCCTAAGCAAGGTTACATGATCCTACCATGTAAAGTGACTGAGATATGAACTTATCCAAAAACTTGGATGTAAATCAATCAAGCGGAAAATATAGGTCAAAGTGACCGTAATTTTGTCTGGATGCTGATCTACCATCAGAGTTATATGCATATGCCAGGTTACATGATTGTATCATGTATAGTTACTAAGACCTGAACTCGTCCTAAAACTTGAATGTAAATCAATCAAGAATAAAATATAGGTCAAGGTGTCCTAATTTTCCCTGGATGCTGACCAACCATCAGAGATGTATGCATATGCAAGGTTACATGATCCTACCATGTGTAGTGACTGAGATCTGAACTAGTCAGAAAACTTGAATGTAAATCAATCAAGCGTAAAATATAGGTAAAAGTGTCCTAATTTTGCCTGGATGCTGATTCACCATCAGATTTGCATCAGTGATTTTTCTAGCGCTCGTCACTTTCGTATTTTACGAAACAGTTTTCAAAATGACGAATGATTTCTGAACCACTTTCGTCACTTAAAATTTGTCATTGTAAACTTATTAAGATATTATATTCAGTGTCATATTTATGACAAGTTTACAACCCCAAGCCAATTAATTAATTACAAAGGTGATGTTGTTACAGGTAAATTGCTAATCCGATAATTATACAGGTAATTAACCATACAGTACATGTAGTTGTCAAATCACCAATCAGGTACAATCATTAAATATAATTTAATTACCAGGAAGCCATGAAATGATAATATTTCAAGTTATCATTTAAAGTTAAAGTTTTAATTTCAACAGAATAGGTATTTTGTCGGTCCTACTTTCGTTTCTATCCACAGCATTCCGATTGCGCATGTGCACATATAAACAGCTTACAAGATACAAATAAATTACTCCCAATATATATAAAACCAATGTTTTTTAAGTTTGTCTCAGTCCCAATTTGAATTAAATTAATTTCCAGCAAAATCTGTTGCTTTATGCAGCCTTTCCAATTTTATTTTGATTGAAATACCAGTACATACATGTAGTCGTTTCCGACTTTGTTCAAAATTACAACTTCTTTGTGATTTCCTCTCAACTTGCATTTTGCCATTGAAGAGAATTCAAACTAAATTTTGACGTAAAATATAACCTCTGATGATAAACATAAAATTTTATTCCAAAGAATTGCTTGCATAAGCTCAACACCAAAGCAGAAGACTTGAAATCATACGTTGCTATGATACACAGCATACGACAAGAGCATCAAGGAAAAGGGGGAGGGGATACTTGTACTTGTTTTCACCTGTAAAAAAATTATTATAATTGGATTTATATTCCCAACTAATTTCATTATCAAAAGTTGATGTTCAAATAAAAACTAATTATTAGAAGGAGCTCAAAGATCTCAAAAGATACATGATCTGAAATGTTCCTATGATATACATATATATCTTTTGTACTATAAAGAACTTTATCTTTAAAACATAGAGCTTTGAAGAATGACGTTCGGGCTCCGCAAAAGTGACTAAAGCTTTCAAAATCCTAGAATAAACCCTGAGATTTGCATGCATATGCAAGGTTGCATGATCCTACCATGTATAGTGACTAAGATCTGAACTCGTCCGAAAACTTGAATGTAAATCAATCAAGCATAAAATATAGGTCAAAGTGACCTAATTTTGCCTGGATGCTGACCTTCCATCAGAGATGCATGCATATGCAAGGTTACATGATCCTACAATGTATAGCGACTGAGATCTGAACTCGGACGTAAACTTGAATGTGACCTAATTTTGCCTGGATGCTGACCTACCATCAGAGATGCATACATATGCAAGGTTACATGATCCTACCATGTATAGTGACTGAGATCTGAACTCGGACGTAAACTTGAATGTAAGTC